>CATNWA010001064.1:0-15411 GCA_951230385.1 Staurois parvus | reverse complement strand
CCCTATGACCAAAGTAGTACAATGTTACCACAGTAACATTGTACTACTTTGGGGAAGTGATCAGTTTTTTTTTTTTTTTCTTTTCTTACACAATTTGCTTATAGCAAAGACTTCCTTTGCTATAAGCAAGCATTTACCTGAATGACATCGATTCATTCAGGGGTTTGTTTTTTTTTTTTTTTTTTTTTTTTTGTGCTCAGCTGTGATCTGGCCACGGCTCATCACATGACATGTGCATGTGATCGCTGTGACGATTCACAGCTAGACACTAGTAGACAATGGATGGCATGCATGAAGCCATCCATGGTGTACAACTGTCATGTGACCTGCTGTGATTGGTCACAGCAGGTCACATGGTACCAGCAACGGGGCCGGTACTCAGATCTGTCATCGGCCGTGTCCGAGGTACATTGGTTTTGTTTTTTTGCTATATTATTTTCAACTCACTTTGATTGATTTATGTATCTCTGTGGTTTTAAAATCGATCTATTCACCTAGGGAAGCCTATTGAAACGAGTGGTCTGTCCTAGACGTGCGCTATGAGAACGCACACGCTGGCATGCCCCTTACACCCCGGTCACGTCAGGTGCAACTTGGCCTGCGACTTGTAAAACTGTAGGCCAAGTCGCACCCTATTGTCCGCTATTACAGCGGTCCTATGGGTGCGGTTCCGGCTTTGTCGGAGCCGCGCCGACCTCTAAAGTAGTGCACGCAGCAGAGCTTTTGGTGCGGTTTGCATAGGCATTGGTGTCAGCAGGTCGCCCGATTTTGAAATGGTTTTGGGTGTGAGCGGGGGCTCAGGGTGTAAGCGAGCGCGCTTTTGGCATTTGTTCCCTGGTTCCCTTTTTGTTTTCCCGAATGAAGGAGCTCGGGGGAGGGGCGCACTTTTGGCATCCTCACCTTGAGTGCCAGGGGACCTTTCCCAGAGCTGGCCCAGAGGTCGTTGGATGGAAACCATCCTCCGCTAGGCGGCTCTTTTTGATTTTCTCGTATCGATGAACCATTTCCATGCCGGGCACTTTTACCCCCTTCCTGCCCAGGCCATTTTTCAGGTTTCAGCGCTCTCACAATTTCAATGACAATTCGCTCGGTCATACAACATTGTACCCAAACAAACATTTCATCGTTTTCTTCACACAACTAGAGCTTTCTTTTGGTGGTATTTAATCACCGCTGGGGTTTTTATTTTTGGCTAAATTAACCAAAAAAGACCGAAAATTTAAAAAAAAAAAACACGGTTTTCTTTGTTTCTGTTATAAAAGTTCGCAAATCCGTAATGGTTCTTCATAAATTTAGGCCGAGATGTATTCTGCTACATGTCTTTGGTGAAAATAACCCAAATTAGGATGTATTTTTTTTTTAGTTTGTAGGAAAGTGATAGAGTTCACAAACTCTGGTATAGGTCTGAATATTGATCAATCCTGAAGTAGTGACAGCCAATCTAATTTCTTGAGGCCCAAGAATGTCAGAACAGTACAGATATTCCCCAAATGACCCCTTTTTGTAAAGTAGACAGTACGACGGATTTCATAAGAGGCATGGCGAGTTTTTTGAAGTTGTATTTTTTTTTTTTTGTCCGAATTTTTCAGAAAATGAAAAAAAAAATTGTCACAATTATTTTTTTTTTACATACTGTCACCAGTGCAGTACAGCGTCATCCTATCACTGGCATAGCGGTGATCAGGGACACTGACTGGTGACAGTATGGGGAAAAAAAAAAAAAAAAAAAAAAAAAAAAAATTTTTTTTTTACTTTTTTTTTTATTATTGTTCATTTTTTTTTATTACATTTTTTTTTTTTTTTTTCTTCAAGATTTTCTTTTCATATTTCCCTATGACCAAAGTAGTAATGTTACCACAGTAACATTGTACTACTTTGGGGAAGTGATCAGTTTTTTTTTTTTTTTTTTTCTTACACAATTTGCTTATAGCAAAGACTTCCTTTGCTATAAGCAAGCATTTACCTGAATGACATCGATTCATTCAGGGGTTTTTTTTTTTTTTTTTTTTTTTTTTTTTTTTTTGCTCAGCTGTGATCTGGCCACGGCTCATCACATGACATGTGCATGTGATCGCTGTGACGATTCACAGCTAGACACTAGTAGACAATGGATGGCATGCATGAAGCCATCCATGGTGTACAACTGTCATGTGACCTGCTGTGATTGGTCACAGCAGGTCACATGGTACCAGCAACGGGGCCGGTACTCAGATCTGTCATCGGCCGTGTCCGAGGTACATTGGTTTTGTTTTTTTTTTTTATATTATTTTCAACTCACTTTGATTGATTTATGTATCTCTGTGGTTTTAAAATCGATCTATTCACCTAGGGAAGCCTATTGAAACGAGTGGTCTGTAGACGTGCGCTATGAGAACGCACACGCTGGCATGCCCCTTACACCCCGGTCACGTCAGGTGCAACTTGGCCTGCGACTTGTAAAACTGTAGGCCAAGTCGCACCCTATTGTCCGCTATTAGAGCGGTCGTACGGGTGCGGTTCCGGCTTTGTCGGAGCCGCGCCGACTTCTAAAGTAGTGCACGCAGCAGAGCTTTTGGTGCGATTTGCATAGGCATTGGTGTCAGCAGGTCACCCAATTTTGAAATTGGTTTTGATGTGAGCGGGGGCTCAGGGTGTAAGAGAGCGCTTATGGCATTTGCTGCCTTTTTGTTTTCCCGAATGAAGGGGCTCGGGGGAGGGGCGCACTTTGGCATCCTCACCTTGAGTGCCGGGGGAGCTTTCCCAGAGCTGGCCGTATAGAAAGGCATTGGGAAAGAAAGGGGAGCCAAGAGAAGGAGTGAGAGAATGGAGCGCCCCCATAGACTAACGGGGCAGTGGGATGCCCATAGGCGTGCTGCTCTCTTCAGAGAAGGTTGGTGGGAGAAGCCGCTAGGGCACGTGCAGCTTTCAGTTGCGCTCTAACCGTAAGCCGCAGCTTGTAATTTTTATTTTTTAAAATAGTTGATGCTAAGAGTAAAAAAAAAAAAAAAAAAAAAAAGAAAGAAAGCAAGAAATCCAAAGCATTGAATTGAAGGAAGGTTGTTTGAGGAAAAAATTTGGGACCGCTTCATGGGTTAGCATGTCAACCTTACGCAGGGGCTTGCTAATTTTCTCTGTATCGTTCCACGATTGTAATCCTGCCCACCCGCCGATGCGGGGGGGGGGGCAAAGCAATGGGAGAGCCCGAGGGGTATATAAGCCGTCAAAGAGGTCAGAAGATCAGCTTATGGAGAGCGTTGAATGTCAGTGTTCTGCTGCGCTATTTCTGCCAAACTATGTTTATGAATTCTAAGAATGCTTTTTGTATAATCATAATCAATGTGATCAATAATGTCTGTCAGTTGAAAAGTTGATTTTACTGAAGAAATGAGGAGCACACAGGCTATTGTTAAGCAGGACACCGCATGCAAGTGAGCAGCTCTGCCAGGAGGCATTGTGGGAAGGCAGGCAGGCCACGCCCACCATGCCTTGCTGGGCCCATAAAGCAGAGGTGGTTGGATCCAAACCATCCTCTGCTAGGCGGCTATTTTGGATTTGGATTTCCTGGTAATTATTAAAGAGCCATTTTAGTCCATTGGTTTTGTTTTTTTTTTTTTATATTATTTTCAACTCACTTTGATTGATTGATGTATCTCTGTGGTTTTTAAAAAAATGTGCCTGCGCCATCTATCCACCTAGGGAAGCCTATTGAAACGAGTGGTCTGTCCTAGAGGTGCGCTACGAGAACGCACACGCTGGCATGCCCCTTACACCCCGGTCACGTCAGGTGCAACTTGGCCTGCGACTTGCAAAACTGTAGGCCAAGTCGCACCCTATTGTCCGCTATTACAGCGGTCCTATGGGTGCGGTTCCGGCTTTGTCGGAGCCGCGCCGCGCCGACCTCTAAAGTAGTGCACGCAGCAGAGCTTTTGGTGCGGTTTGCATAGGCATTGGTGTCAGCAGGTCGCCCGATTTTGAAATGGTTTTGGGTGTGAGCGGGGGGGCTCAGGGTGTAAGCGAGCGCTTATGGCATTTGTTCCCTGGTTCCCTTTTTGTTTTCCCGAATGAAGGAGCTCGGGGGAGGGGCGCACTTTTGGCATCCTCACCTTGAGTGCCAGGGGACCTTTCCCAGAGCTGGCCCAGAGGTCGTTGGATGGAAACCATCCTCCGCTAGGCGGCTCTTTTTGATTTTCTCGTATCGATGAACCATTTCCATGCCGGGCACTTTTACCCCCTTCCTGCCCAGGCCATTTTTCAGGTTTCAGCGCTCTCACAATTTCAATGACAATTCGCTCGGTCATACAACATTGTACCCAAACAAACATTTCATCGTTTTCTTCACACAACTAGAGCTTTCTTTTGGTGGTATTTAATCACCGCTGGGGTTTTTTTTTTTTTTTTGCTAAATTAACCAAAAAAGACCGAAAATTTAAAAACAAAACACGGTTTTCTTTGTTTCTGTTATAAAAGTTCGCAAATCCGTAATGGTTCTTCATAAATTTAGGCCGAGATGTATTCTGCTACATGTCTTTGGTGAAAATAACCCAAATTAGGATGTATTTTTTAGTTTGTAGGAAAGTGATAGAGTTCACAAACTCTGGTATAGGTCTGAATATTGATCAATCCTGAAGTAGTGACAGCCAATCTAATTTCTTGAGGCCCAAGAATGTCAGAACAGTACAGATATTCCCCAAATGACCCCTTTTTGTAAAGTAGACAGTACGACGGATTTCATAAGAGGCATGGCGAGTTTTTTTTTGAAGTTGTATTTTTTTTGTCCGAATTTTTCAGAAAATGAAAAAAATGATTGTCACAATTATTTTTTTTTTTTTTTTACTGTCACCAGTGCAGTACAGCGTCATCCTATCACTGGCATAGCGGTGATCAGGGACACTGACTGGTGACAGTATGGGAAAAAAAAAAAAAAAAAAAAAAAAAATCATTTTTTTTTTTTTTTTTTTTTTTTTATTGTTCATTTTTTTTTTACATTTTTTTTTTTTTTCTTCAAGATTTTCTTTTCATATTTCCCTATGACCAAAGTAGTACAATGTTACCACAGTAACATTGTACTACTTTGGGGAAGTGATCAGTTTTTTTTTTTTTTTTTCTTACACAATTTGCTTATAGCAAAGACTTCCTTTGCTATAAGCAAGCATTTACCTGAATGACATCGATTCATTCAGGGGTTTGTTTTTTTTTTTTTTTTTTTTTTTTTTTTTTTTGCTCAGCTGTGATCTGGCCACGGCTCATCACATGACATGTGCATGTGATCGCTGTGACGATTCACAGCTAGACACTAGTAGACAATGGATGGCATGCATGAAGCCATCCATGGTGTACAACTGTCATGTGACCTGCTGTGATTGGTCACAGCAGGTCACATGGTACCAGCAACGGGGCCGGTACTCAGATCTGTCATCGGCCGTGTCCGAGGTACATTGGTTTTGTTTTTTTGCTATATTATTTTCAACTCACTTTGATTGATTTATGTATCTCTGTGGTTTTAAAATCGATCTATTCACCTAGGGAAGCCTATTGAAACGAGTGGTCTGTCCTAGACGTGCGCTATGAGAACGCACACGCTGGCATGCCCCTTACACCCCGGTCACGTCAGGTGCAACTTGGCCTGCGACTTGTAAAACTGTAGGCCAAGTCGCACCCTATTGTCCGCTATTACAGCGGTCCTATGGGTGCGGTTCCGGCTTTGTCGGAGCCGCGCCGACCTCTAAAGTAGTGCACGCAGCAGAGCTTTTGGTGCGGTTTGCATAGGCATTGGTGTCAGCAGGTCGCCCGATTTTGAAATGGTTTTGGGTGTGTGAGCGGGGGCTCAGGGTGTAAGCGAGCGCTTATGGCATTTGTTCCCTGGTTCCCTTTTTGTTTTCCCGAATGAAGGAGCTCGGGGGAGGGGCGCACTTTTGGCATCCTCACCACCTTGAGTGCCAGGGGGACCTTTCCCAGAGCTGGCCCAGAGGTCGTTGGATGGAAACCATCCTCCGCTAGGCGGCTCTTTTTGATTTTCTCGTATCGATGAACCATTTCCATGCCGGGCACTTTTACCCCCTTCCTGCCCAGGCCATTTTTCAGGTTTCAGCGCTCTCACAATTTCAATGACAATTCGCTCGGTCATACAACATTGTACCCAAACAAACATTTCATCGTTTTCTTCACACAACTAGAGCTTTTTTTTTGGTGGTATTTAATCACCGCTGGGGTTTTTATTTTTTGGCTAAATTAACCAAAAAAGACCGAAAATTTAAAAACAAAACACGGTTTTCTTTGTTTCTGTTATAAAAGTTCGCAAATCCGTAATGGTTCTTCATAAATTTTAGGCCGAGATGTATTCTGCTACATGTCTTTGGTGAAAATAACCCAAATTAGGATGTATTTTTTTAGTTTGTAGGAAAGTGATAGAGTTCACAAACTCTGGTATAGGTCTGAATATTGATCAATCCTGAAGTAGTGACAGCCAATCTAATTTCTTGAGGCCCAAGAATGTCAGAACAGTACAGATATTCCCCAAATGACCCCTTTTTGTAAAGTAGACAGTACGACGGATTTCATAAGAGGCATGGCGAGTTTTTTTTTTTGTATTTTTTTTTTCCGAATTTTTCAGAAAATGAAAAAAAAAATGATTGTCACAATTATTTTTTTTTACATACTGTCACCAGTGCAGTACAGCGTCATCCTATCACTGGCATAGCGGTGATCAGGGACACTGACTGGTGACAGTATGGGGAAAAAAAAAAAAAAAAAAAAAAAAAAAAAATTTTTTTTTTTTTTTTTTTTTTTTTTTTATTGTTCATTTTTTATTACATTTTTTTTCTTTTTCTTCAAGATTTTCTTTTCATATTTCCCTATGACCAAAGTAGTACAATGTTACCACAGTAACATTGTACTACTTTGGGGAAGTGATCAGTTTTTTTTTTTTTTTTTTTTTTACACAATTTGCTTATAGCAAAGACTCCTTTGCTATAAAGCAAGCATTTACCTGAATGACATCGATTCATTCAGGGGTTTGTTTTTTTTTTTTTTTTTTTTTTTTTTTGCTCAGCTGTGATCTGGCACGGCTCATCACATGACATGTGCATGTGATCGCTGTGACGATTCACAGCTAGACACTAGTAGACAATGGATGGCATGCATGAAGCCATCCATGGTGTACAACTGTCATGTGACCTGCTGTGATTGGTCACAGCAGGTCACATGGTACCAGCAACGGGGCCGGTACTCAGATCTGTCATCGGCCGTGTCCGAGGTACATTGGTTTTGTTTTTTTTTTATATTATTTTCAACTCACTTTGATTGATTTATGTATCTCTGTGGTTTTTTTTTAATCGATCTATTCACCTAGGGAAGCCTATTGAAACGAGTGGTCTGTCCTAGACGTGCGCTATGAGAACGCACACGCTGGCATGCCCCTTACACCCCGGTCACGTCAGGTGCAACTTGGCCTGCGACTTGTACTTGTAAAACTGTAGGCCAAGTCGCACCCTATTGTCCGCTATTAGAGCGGTCGTACGGGTGCGGTTCCGGCTTTGTCGGAGCCGCGCCGACTTCTAAAGTAGTGCACGCAGCAGAGCTTTTGGTGCGCATTTGCATAGGCATTGGTGTCAGCAGGTCACCCAATTTTGAAATTGGTTTTGATGTGAGCGGGGGGCTCAGGGTGTAAGAGAGCGCTTATGGCATTTGCTGCCTTTTTGTTTTCCCGAATGAAGGGGCTCGGGGGAGGGGCGCACTTTGGCATCCTCACCTTGAGTGCCGGGGGAGCTTTCCCAGAGCTGGCCGTATAGAAAGGCATTGGGAAAGAAAGGGGAGCCAAGAGAAGGAGTGAGAGAATGGAGCGCCCCCATAGACTAACGGGGCAGTGGGATGCCCATAGGCGTGCTGCTCTTCTTCAGAGAAGGTTGGTGGGAGAAGCCGCTAGGGCACGTGCAGCTTTCAGTTGCGCTCTAACCGTAAGCCGCAGCTTGTTGTAATTTTTATTTTTTTAAAATAGTTGATGCTAAGAGTAAAAAAAAAAAAAAAAAAAGAAAGAAAGCAAGAAATCCAAAGCATTGAATTGAAGGAAGGTTGTTTGAGGAAAAAATTTGGGACCGCTTCATGGGTTAGCATGTCAACCTTACGCAGGGGCTTGCTAATTTTCTCTGTATCGTTCCACGATTGTAATCCTGCCCACCCGCCGATGCGGGGGGGGGGCAAAGCAATGGGAGAGCCCGAGGGGTATATAAGCCGTCAAAGAGGTCAGAAGATCAGCTTATGGAGAGCGTTGAATGTCAGTGTTCTGCGCTATTTTGCCAAACTATGTTTATGAATTCTAAGAATGCTTTTTGTATAATCATAATCAATGTGATCAATAATGTCTGTCAGTTGAAAAGTTGATTTTACTGAAGAAAATGAGGAGCACACAGGCTATTGTTAAGCAGGACACCGCATGCAAGTGAGCAGCTCTGCCAGGAGGCATTGTGGGAAGGCAGGCAGGCAGGCCACGCCCACCATGCCTTGCTGGGCCCATAAAGCAGAGGTGGTTGGATCCAAACCATCCTCTGCTAGGCGGCTATTTTGGATTTGGATTTCCTGGTAATTATTAAAGAGCCATTTTAGTCCATTGGTTTTGTTTTTTTGCTATATTATTTTCAACTCACTTTGATTGATTGATGTATCTCTGTGGTTTTAAAAATGGTGCCTGCGCCATCTATCCACCTAGGGAAGCCTATTGAAACGAGTGGTCTGTCCTAGAGGTGCGCTACGAGAACGCACACGCTGGCATGCCCCTTACACCCCGGTCACGTCAGGTGCAACTTGGCCTGCGACTTGCAAAACTGTAGGCCAAGTCGCACCCTATTGTCCGCTATTACAGCGGTCCTATGGGTGCGGTTCCGGCTTTGTCGGAGCCGCGCCGACCTCTAAAGTAGTGCACGCAGCAGCAGCTTTTGGTGCGGTTTGCATAGGCATTGGTGTCAGCAGGTCGCCCGATTTTGAAATGGTTTTGGGTGTGAGCGGGGGCTCAGGGTGTAAGCGAGCGCTTATGGCATTTGTTCCCTGGTTCCCTTTTTGTTTTCCCGAATGAAGGAGCTCGGGGGAGGGGCGCACTTTTGGCATCCTCACCTTGAGTGCCAGGGGACCTTTCCCAGAGCTGGCCCAGAGGTCGTTGGATGGAAACCATCCTCCGCTAGGCGGCTCTTTTTGATTTTCTCGTATCGATGAACCATTTCCATGCCGGGCACTTTTACCCCCTTCCTGCCCAGGCCATTTTTTTCAGGTTTCAGCGCTCTCACAATTTCAATGACAATTCGCTCGGTCATACAACATTGTACCCAAACAAACATTTCATCGTTTTCTTCACACAACTAGAGCTTTCTTTTGGTGGTATTTAATCACCGCTGGGGTTTTTATTTTTGGCTAAATTAACCAAAAAAGACCGAAAATTTAAAAACAAAACACGGTTTTCTTTGTTTCTGTTATAAAAGTTCGCAAATCCGTAATGGTCTTCATAAATTTAGGCCGAGATGTATTCTGCTACATGTCTTTGGTGAAAATAACCCAAATTAGGATGTATTTTTTAGTTTGTAGGAAAGTGATAGAGTTCACAAACTCTGGTATAGGTCTGAATATTGATCAATCCTGAAGTAGTGACAGCCAATCTAATTTCTTGAGGCCCAAGAATGTCAGAACAGTACAGATATTCCCCAAATGACCCCTTTTTGTAAAGTAGACAGTACGACGGATTTCATAAGAGGCATGGCGAGTTTTTTGAAGTTGTATTTTTTTTTTTTGTCCGAATTTTTCAGAAAATGAAAAAAAAAAAAATTGTCACAATTATTTTTTTTTTTTTTTACTGTCACCAGTGCAGTACAGCGTCATCCTATCACTGGCATAGCGGTGATCAGGGACACTGACTGGTGACAGTATGGGGAAAAAAAAAAAAAAAAAAAAAAAAAAAAAATTTTTTTTTTTTTTTTTTTTTTTTTTTATTATTGTTCATTTTTTATTACATTTTTTTTTTTTTTTTTTCTTCAAGATTTTCTTTTCATATTTCCCTATGACCAAAGTAGTACAATGTTACCACAGTAACATTGTACTACTTTGGGGAAGTGATCAGTTTTTTTTTTTTTTTTTTTTCTTACACAATTTGCTTATAGCAAAGACTTCCTTTGCTATAAGCAAGCATTTACCTGAATGACATCGATTCATTCAGGGGTTTGTTTTTTTTTTTTTTTTTTTTTTTTTTTTTTGCTCAGCTGTGATCTGGCCACGGCTCATCACATGACATGTGCATGTGATCGCTGTGACGATTCACAGCTAGACACTAGTAGACAATGGATGGCATGCATGAAGCCATCCATGGTGTACAACTGTCATGTGACCTGCTGTGATTGGTCACAGCAGGTCACATGGTACCAGCAACGGGGCCGGTACTCAGATCTGTCATCGGCCGTGTCCGAGGTACATTGGTTTTGTTTTTTTTTTTGCTATATTATTTTCAACTCACTTTGATTGATTTTGTATCTCTGTGGTTTTAAAAAAATCGATCTTCACCTAGGGAAGCCTATTGAAACGAGTGGTCTGTCCTAGACGTGCGCTATGAGAACGCACACGCTGGCATGCCCCTTACACCCCGGTCACGTCAGGTGCAACTTGGCCTGCGACTTGTAAAACTGTAGGCCAAGTCGCACCCTATTGTCCGCTATTAGAGCGGTCGTACGGGTGCGGTTCCGGCTTTGTCGGAGCCGCGCCGACTTCTAAAGTAGTGCACGCAGCAGAGCTTTTGGTGCGATTTGCATAGGCATTGGTGTCAGCAGGTCACCCAATTTTGAAATTGGTTTTGATGTGAGCGGGGGGGCTCAGGGTGTAAGAGAGCGCTTATGGCATTTGCTGCCTTTTTGTTTTCCCGAATGAAGGGGCTCGGGGGAGGGGCGCACTTTGGCATCCTCACCTTGAGTGCCGGGGGAGCTTTCCCAGAGCTGGCCGTATAGAAAGGCATTGGGAAAGAAAGGGGAGCCAAGAGAAGGAGTGAGAGAATGGAGCGCCCCCTAGACTAACGGGGCAGTGGGATGCCCATAGGCGTGCTGCTCTTCTTCAGAGAAGGTTGGTGGGAGAAGCCGCTAGGGCACGTGCAGCTTTCAGTTGCGCTCTAACCGTAAGCCGCAGCTTGTAATTTTTATTTTTTAAAATAGTTGATGCTAAGAGTAAAAAAAAAAAAAAAAAAAAGAAAGAAAGCAAGAAATCCAAAGCATTGAATTGAAGGAAGGTTGTTTGAGGAAAAAATTTGGGACCGCTTCATGGGTTAGCATGTCAACCTTACGCAGGGGCTTGCTAATTTTCTCTGTATCGTTCCACGATTGTAATCCTGCCCACCCGCCGATGCGGGGGGGGGCAAAGCAATGGGAGAGCCCGAGGGGTATATAAGCCGTCAAAGAGGTCAGAAGATCAGCTTATGGAGAGCGTTGAATGTCGGTGTTCTGCGCTATTTCTGCCAAACTATGTTTATGAATTCTAAGAATGCTTTTTGTATAATCATAATCAATGTGATCAATAATGTCTGTCAGTTGAAAAGTTGATTTTACTGAAGAAAATGAGGAGCACACAGGCTATTGTTAAGCAGGACACCGCATGCAAGTGAGCAGCTCTGCCAGGAGGCATTGTGGGAAGGCAGGCAGCCCCACCCCCCATGCCTTGCTGGGCCCATAAAGCAGAGGTGGTTGGATCCAAACCATCCTCTGCTAGGCGGCTATTTTGGATTTGGATTTCCTGGTAATTATTAAAGAGCCATTTTAGTCCATTGGTTTTGTTTTTTTGCTATATTATTTTCAACTCACTTTGATTGATTGATGTATCTCTGTGGTTTTAAAAATGGTGCCTGCGCCATCTATCCACCTAGGGAAGCCTATTGAAACGAGTGGTCTGTCCTAGAGGTGCGCTACGAGAACGCACACGCTGGCATGCCCCTTACACCCCGGTCACGTCAGGTGCAACTTGGCCTGCGACTTGCAAAACTGTAGGCCAAGTCGCACCCTATTGTCCGCTATTACAGCGGTCCTAGCGCGGTTCCGGCTTTGTCGGAGCCGCGCCGACCTCTAAAGTAGTGCACGCAGCAGAGCTTTTGGTGCGGTTTGCATAGGCATTGGTGTCAGCAGGTCGCCCCGATTTTGAAATGGTTTTGGGTGTGAGCGGGGGGGCTCAGGGTGTAAGCGAGCGCTTATGGCATTTGTTCCCTGGTTCC
Organism: Staurois parvus; assembly: GCA_951230385.1. Taxonomy (NCBI): domain Eukaryota; kingdom Metazoa; phylum Chordata; class Amphibia; order Anura; family Ranidae; genus Staurois; species Staurois parvus. The sequence continues at coordinate 3,215 of CATNWA010001064.1, read as the reverse complement.
CTTTTTTTTTCCCGAATGAAGGAGCTCGGGGGAGGGGCGCACTTTTGGCATCCTCACCTTGAGTGCCAGGGGACCTTTCCCAGAGCTGGCCCAGAGGTCGTTGGATGGAAACCATCCTCCGCTAGGCGGCTCTTTTTGATTTTCTCGTATCGATGAACCATTTCCATGCCGGGCACTTTTACCCCCTTCCTGCCCAGGCCATTTTTCAGGTTTCAGCGCTCTCACAATTTCAATGACAATTCGCTCGGTCATACAACATTGTACCCAAACAAACATTTCATCGTTTTCTTCACACAACTAGAGCTTTCTTTTGGTGGTATTTAATCCGCTGGGGTTTTTATTTTTGGCTAAATTAACCAAAAAAGACCGAAAATTTAAAAACAAAACACGGTTTTCTTTGTTTCTGTTATAAAAGTTCGCAAATCCGTAATGGTTCTTCATAAATTTAGGCCGAGATGTATTCTGCTACATGTCTTTGGTGAAAATAACCCAAATTAGGATGTTTTTTTTTAGTTTGTAGGAAAGTGATAGAGTTCACAAACTCTGGTATAGGTCTGAATATTGATCAATCCTGAAGTAGTGACAGCCAATCTAATTTCTTGAGGCCCAAGAATGTCAGAACAGTACAGATATTCCCCAAATGACCCCTTTTTGTAAAGTAGACAGTACGACGGATTTCATAAGAGGCATGGCGAGTTTTTTGAAGTTGTATTTTTTTTGTCCGAATTTTTCAGAAAATGAAAAAAATGATTGTCACAATTATTTTTTTTTTTTTACATACTGTCACCAGTGCAGTACAGCGTCATCCTATCACTGGCATAGCGGTGATCAGGGACAACTGGTGACAGTATGGGGAAAAAAAAAAAAAAAAAATTTTTTTTTTTACTTTTTTTTTTTATTATTGTTCATTTTTTATTACATTTTTTTTCTTTTTCTTCAAGATTTTCTTTTCATATTTCCCTATGACCAAAGTAGTACAATGTTACCACAGTAACATTGTACTACTTTGGGGAAGTGATCAGTTTTTTTTTTTTTTTTTCTTACACAATTTGCTTATAGCAAAGACTTCCTTTGCTATAAGCAAGCATTTACCTGAATGACATCGATTCATTCAGGGGTTTTTTTTTTTTTTTTTTTTTTTTTTTTTTTTTTTTTTTGTGCTCAGCTGTGATCTGGCCACGGCTCATCACATGACATGTGCATGTGATCGCTGTGACGATTCACAGCTAGACACTAGTAGACAATGGATGGCATGCATGAAGCCATCCATGGTGTACAACTGTGTCATGTGACCTGCTGTGATTGGTCACAGCAGGTCACATGGTACCAGCAACGGGGCCGGTACTCAGATCTGTCATCGGCCGTGTCCGAGAGGTACATTGGTTTTGTTTTTTTGCTATATTATTTTCAACTCACTTTGATTGATTTATGTATCTCTGTGGTTTTAAAATCGATCTATTCACCTAGGGAAGCCTATTGAAACGAGTGGTCTGTCCTAGACGTGCGCTATGAGAACGCACACGCTGGCATGCCCCTTACACCCCGGTCACGTCAGGTGCAACTTGGCCTGCGACTTGTAAAACTGTAGGCCAAGTCGCACCCTATTGTCCGCTATTAGAGCGGTCGTACGGGTGCGGTTCCGGCTTTGTCGGAGCCGCGCCGACTTCTAAAGTAGTGCACGCAGCAGAGCTTTTGGTGCGATTTGCATAGGCATTGGTGTCAGCAGGTCACCCAATTTTGAAATTGGTTTTGATGTGAGCGGGGGGGCTCAGGGTGTAAGAGAGCGCTTATGGCATTTGCTGCCTTTTTGTTTTCCCGAATGAAGGGGCGGGGGAGGGGCGCACTTTGGCATCCTCACCTTGAGTGCCGGGGGAGCTTTCCCAGAGCTGGCCGTATAGAAAGGCATTGGGAAAGAAAGGGGAGCCAAGAGAAGGAGTGAGAGAATGGAGCGCCCCCATAGACTAACGGGGCAGTGGGATGCCCCCATAGGCGTGCTGCTCTTCTTCAGAGAAGGTTGGTGGGAGAAGCCGCTAGGGCACGTGCAGCTTTCAGTTGCGCTCTAACCGTAAGCCGCAGCTTGTAATTTTTATTTTTTAAAATAGTTGATGCTAAGAGTAAAAAAAAAAAAAAAAAAAAAGAAAGAAAGCAAGAAATCCAAAGCATTGAATTGAAGGAAGGTTGTTTGAGGAAAAAATTTGGGACCGCTTCATGGGTTAGCATGTCAACCTTACGCAGGGGCTTGCTAATTTTCTCTGTATCGTTCCACGATTGTAATCCTGCCCACCCGCCGATGCGGGGGGGGCAAAGCAATGGGAGAGCCCGAGGGGTATATAAGCCGTCAAAGAGGTCAGAAGATCAGCTTATGGAGAGCGTTGAATGTCAGTGTTCTGCGCTATTTCTGCCAAACTATGTTTATGAATTCTAAGAATGCTTTTTGTATAATCATAATCAATGTGATCAATAATGTCTGTCAGTTGAAAAGTTGATTTTACTGAAGAAAATGAGGAGCACACAGGCTATTGTTAAGCAGGACACCGCATGCAAGTGAGCAGCTCTGCCAGGAGGCATTGTGGGAAGGCAGGCAGGCCACGCCCACCATGCCTTGCTGGGCCCATAAAGCAGAGGTGGTTGGATCCAAACCATCCTCTGCTAGGCGGCTATTTTGGATTTGGATTTCCTGGTAATTATTAAAGAGCCATTTTAGTCCATTGGTTTTGTTTTTTTGCTATATTATTTTCAACTCACTTTGATTGATTGATGTATCTCTGTGGTTTTAAAAATGGTGCCTGCGCCATCTATCCACCTAGGGAAGCCTATTGAAACGAGTGGTCTGTCCTAGAGGTGCGCTACGAGAACGCACACGCTGGCATGCCCCTTACACCCCGGTCACGTCAGGTGCAACTTGGCCTGCGACTTGCAAAACTGTAGGCCAAGTCGCACCCTATTGTCCGCTATTACAGCGGTCCTATGGGTGCGGTTCCGGCTTTGTCGGAGCCGCGCCGACCTCTAAAGTAGTGCACGCAGCAGAGCTTTTGGTGCGGTTTGCATAGGCATTGGTGTCAGCAGGTCGCCCGATTTTGAAATGGTTTTGGGTGTGAGCGGGGGCTCAGGGTGTAAGCGAGCGCTTATGGCATTTGTTCCCTGGTTCCCTTTTTGTTTTCCCGAATGAAGGAGCTCGGGGGAGGGGCGCACTTTTGGCATCCTCACCTTGAGTG
>CATNWA010001063.1:0-31974 GCA_951230385.1 Staurois parvus | reverse complement strand
TGTTGTGATTGGGTTTTTTCCTGTACCATAGAGAGGGTCCTACAAATCATCCACCACTGTTTTGTCTTCCATGGACGCCCCCATGCCTTTTTATGTTGCTGAGCTCACCAGTGCGTTCTTCTTTCCTCAGAATGGACCAAACTGTTGATTTGGCCACTCCAGATGTTGCTGCGATCTCTCATGATGGATTTGTTTTGTTTTGAAGCCTTACAATGACCTGTTTCACTTGCATGGACAGCGCCTTTGAACGCATGATGTAGGTTCACAGCAATAGATTCCAAATGCAAATCCCACGCTTAGAATCAACTCCAGACCTCTTACCTTCTTAATTGATGAAGAAATAATGAAGTAGCCCGCACCTGGCCATGAAACGGCTTTTGATTCAATTGGCCAATTACTTTTGGTCCCTTTTGAAAAGGAGGGGGGTTGGCTACTCCTAAGAGCTGTAATTCCTAAACCCTTCCTCCAATTTGGATGTACATACCCTCAAATTAAACCTGAGAGTGCGCACTGTCCGCCCATATCCATTATAGAACTAGAGCTAGGATAGGTTTTGGTAAAAACCTGAAAACATCTAAAAATGTGCCTGTGTCCAAATATATATGGACCTAACTGTGTGTGTGTGTGTGTGTGTGTGTGTGTGTGTGTGTGTGTTAAACATAGAACACTACCTAAAGTGGAACTCCATGAAAGCATTTCTGTTGCGTTTGTTAGAAGCTCTGTCAGGTTTTTATTGCAATGACATAAAAGGAATTGATAGGAAATTTTATAATATGATTTTTATGTATTAATATGTTCTTCCCATAGGGAGTGATTGACCTGGACGGTGTCGGCAGGAAGGGGTACAATGTCCCCAGCACAGGAACTATACAAGTGGTAAGTCTATGATTATCAGAGCTTCTCCACATTCCTCTTCCTTGGTTTAAAGCTGATCTCCGAGATCAGCAAATATGTGCGTTCTTCCGTGAATCTGTGTGCTTTGTGTGTTTCTTCCAGATCTGGGCAGTAATCCAGTATGAGGCTTTACTTTTAACCACCTCCCGCCCGGCCGTTGTATATAAACGGCCAGACGGTGGCAGTGCAGGGTCGGGTAGCTGTTTATAAACGGCCCCTCTGCCCCCTGATTGTGCGTGCTCCCTGGGAGCGTGCAGCACCGCAATCCGGTGCCCGATGTGTCCTCAGAGGAACACCGATCGTCGTACGGAACCTCTGTGAGAGCGTGCACAAACCAAAATGGCGGGCGCCATTTATGAACGAATGGCAACCCAGCCCTGCACCGCCACCGTCTGGCCGTTTATATACAGCGGCCGGACAGGAAGTGGTTAAAAACGTGAGTTTTTCAGCTTTTTTTTTTTTTTTTTTTTTTTTTTTTTTTTTTTTGTTATATCATTTAAGCCTCATTTTTTAGCGTTTTTTTTTTTTTTTTTTTTTTTTGTTAACCAAAAAAGCAAACATTTTTTTGGGTTAAAAAAATGTCAAAAAACTCCTGTTTGCAGCGGTTCACCATGATTTACCGCGTTTTGCCGCATTTTTGTGCATGGACACATAGGATAACATGCTGGTGGGTTTACTAGCTGTAGAAAACAGCGTCAAAAGCCAAAAACAGCCGCTGTAAATACATCCAGTGTGCATGAGGACTAACTGTAACAAGCTTTACCTTTTGGACACCCCTTAGCTCCCTTGCTGTGTAACACATGCAGTACTAGTGTTTGAACAGATGGTGGCAGTGTTTCCTCATTGTAACATGCGCTGCCCTATTGCAGGAATGCGTTCAGTGTTCAGCCTGATTATAGGACGCAGCTGAGCACTAAACTGACCACATAATCTGATCACCGTGTAATGAAAAGGAGAACTTTTATTGAAAGTGCATTTTATTGTTGGTCTTCAATAAAGACGTAATAAACCAGAGCCGGGTGAATCACTCTGCGAGCATTGGGACTTGGTAATGGGCCTGAGACTCATCCCTGAATCCCGCATTGAAATGAATGAATGCTTCTCTAGCGAGCAAGCGTGTTCGCTATAAAAGTGAGACATAAAGAGGACCAATTACTTTAAAGCGCACCTTCCCCCTCATTTTGTAAATTGCCTAATATTATTTATTACGGTCTCCTTTGACAAAACAGTTTTTTTTTTTTTGTTTTTTTTTCCTTTTGCCATCTGTGTATTTCCACCTTTCCCAAGCAGGCCAGAATGATGATGTGTGTACTGCCCAGAGCCTGCAGACTCCAGGCATTTATAGTTATAGATATAGACTGGGGCAGTGGCTATTTTGTGTACTGTTACATAGTTAGTCTGGCTGAAAAAAAGCAAAAGTCCATCCAATTCAACCATTTAAAAAAAAAAAAAAAAAAAATTATAATCCTACACCCACAGTTGATCCAGAGGAAGGCAAAAAAACCCAGCAAAGCATGATCCAATTTGTTACTGCAGGGAAAACATTCCTTCCTGACCCCCCCGAGAGGCAATCAGATATTCCCTGGATCAACACTTTACCTATAAATGTTATATCCAGTTATATTCTGTGTATCCAAGAAAGAATCCAGGACTTTCCTACAGCAATCCACTGAGCTGGCCACAACCAACTCTTGAGGGAGTCTATTCCACATTTTCTCAGCTCTCACTGTGAAGAAACCTTTCCGTGTTTGGAGATTATATTTCTTTTCTTCCAGACGTAAAGGAATTGTTGGTCGAGGGGGCGCACTGGACACCCTAGCTTCCATTGTGCTACATTCTGGGTATCCAGTGTGCTCCTGTACCTTTAAGGAGGGGTTCACCTGCACTCAGTCTATCCATTAATACCATGTGCCTCTACTATGGGTACTTTCAAAATTGTAGAGTCAGGAACTACAGAATATCGGGGTGCCGTGACGTGGCTTACGCATGTATTTGCAAATGTGTGCTAACCAAAGCCCTGTTTTTAATGCATACTGTTGGGTAATTCGGTTTGGTTGCAGGCCAGTTTGTAGACTGGGGCAGCAGCCATTTTTTTGTACTGGGGATTTAAACCTCCATATATCCCCAAAGACTTCAGGCAGCTCAGAGTGTTGGTTGTGCATGTGCCACCAATCCCATGCATGCGGACAAAGTACAGGGGATGACCAGAGACTGCGGACACAGTACAGGGGATGACCAGAGACTGCGGACACAGTACAGGGGATGACCAGAGACTGCGGACACAGTACGGGAGATGACCAGAGACTGCGGACACAGTACAGGAGATGACCAGAAACTGCGGACACAGTACAGGGATGACCAGAGACTGCGGACACGGTACGGGAGATGACCAGAGACTGCGGACACAGTACAGGGGATGACCAGAGACTGACACGGTACGGGAGATGACCAGAGACTGCGGACACGGTACAGGGGATGACCAGAGACTGCGGACACGGTACAGGGGATGACCAGAGACTGCGGACACGGTACAGGGGATGACCAGAGACTGCGGACACGGTACAGGGGATGACCAGAGACTGCGGACACGGTACAGGGGATGACCAGAGACTGCGGACACGGTACAGGGGATGACCAGAGACTGCGGACACGGTACGGGAGATGACCAGAGACTGCGGACACGGTACGGGAGATGACCAGAGACTGCGGACACGGTACGGGAGATGACCAGAGACTGCGGACACGGTACGGGAGATGACCAGAGACTGCGGACACGGTACGGGAGATGACCAGAGACTGCTGACCTTTGGGGAGGGAGGGGGAGCGGGTACCTGAATTTGACAGGTACCCGCTCCCACTTCCATGGAGTTGTCCTCCCTTTAGTGTGGGCACCCAGCTGACAGCCAGGGGCCCACTGCACATGCGCGAGAAGAGTTGCGCTGTGTGATTGGTCTGACGCCTTCTGGGACCTGTCATGTGTCCCAGGTGCCGCCTTACTATTCACAAAGTGCAGCGCTTCTCGCGCATGCGCACTGGGCACCCGGCTGTCAAGCCGAGATCCTACACTAAAGAAGCCGGCGTGGGAAGACTGTGCAGCGCTGGACCGAGGAACAGGTAAGGTCCTGCTGCAGAGCTGAGCGGCCGGCCCGGTATTCTGACACGGCGGCGGTGGAAAAATACCGGACCGGCCGCTCCATATTCGCTCCATAAGACGCACTGACATTTCCCCCCCTTTTTTGGGGGGAAAAAAGTGTGTCTTATGGAGCGAAAAATACGGTAAGCCAATCGGGACGCAAATGGCCCACTTTGGCCTTCCTGAAAATGGCAGCAAGCCAGAGACCGGGCACTTGAAAATTTCAGTCGAGTGAAGAAAAATTTGCACTGCATGTATAGGTAAGTATGTGTTATAATTGCATTTTAAAAAAATTTAACTTTTTTTTTTTCTTCCTACTTAATTATTATATTCTATTATTATTATACAGGATTTATATTATTCAGGATTTATATTATTATTATACAGGATTTATATATTATTATTATTATACAGGATTTATATTATTATTATTATACAGGATTTATATTATTATTATTATACAGAATTTATATTATTATTATTATTATTATACAGGATTTATATTATTATACAGGATTTATATTATTATTATACAGGATTTATGGCACCAACAGTTTGCTCAGCACTGTACAATATAACAGGAGACAATACAGTTCAATACACAAGGGATAGGAGGGCCCTGATCCTGGGAGCTTACAATCTAGGAGATATTATACATTACTTACATTATTTAGGCAAATGTTCCTTTTTAGGTGAATGTCCCTTTTTAGGTGAATGTCCAGACACCACGTTTCTGGACAGAGTGGGGAAGGGTTAGATCCCCTGTTATGTTTTTGCTGCTAACAGGGACTCCATTAGTCTAGGTTCACACCTATGCGTTTTGCAGAAACACACAGCAGTCCATTTAACATGATTTCAAATGGGACACATTCACATCTCCCGCGTTTTCACCCGGTGCGTTTTTTGGACAGGGTCAGGCACTTTATTTAAACGCAAAACGTTGCGTTTTTGGTTTAATAGACTTCAATGGAGACGCTGCAGAAATGCATGTAGTGTGTTTTTGATGCATTTTTGATGTGTTTTAATCTGCCCAGCAACAAGTTGTTAAAAAAAAAAAAAAAAAAAAAAGGTCAAAACGCATGTGCAAAAATGCAAAACGCACAGCAAAAAACTGCAGAAACGGATCAAATGCAGACTGCATATGTGTGAACCTAGCCTTAGAGAGAAATACAGTCACCCCCTGTCCTGCTGACAGCATTTTACCAGACGGAGTGAGGGGAACCACACCGCAACACCGCGCCCCCCAATGACACAGCCCTTACATCAGAGTCCTACCATTGGCTGTAACAGTTCTGTAGAGCAGCCTTTCTCAACTAGGGTGTCTTGAGATTTCTTCAGGGGTGCCTTGGCAAAATGTCTAAAAATTGCCCAAAAACTTGTATACAAGCCAGCGAGTGGAACAAGCCCGCCTCTTAGTTACACAAAGCCACAGGTTTCCATTGTGCAGCATTACGACCTTCTAGCCGCCGGCGTCCTGACAACCAATGACATCAGTTGATAAGGAGGATGTCAGCTGCCTGCACAGCATCCTAGTTTGTCCCTCCCCCGCCCCTCTCCATCAGTGCTGGGGTCACGTTAGCTCGTTGTTGGAGAAAAACTGAGGGAGAAGAGAAACATTGGCATACTAGTCAGTACCAGTGTGCAAAAGTGTATTTGCTTTGGAAGAATAAATCCCCTCTAATGTTGGGTGTCCTACATGTGTGGATGTTGCTGTGTTATATAAAACTATTAGAATAGTTTCACATTTCAGAATGCGGTGCCCTTTTCAAATTATCGACTGTCTTGAGGAACCCCATTTTAGACTGGGATGCCTTAAGACTGTCCATAATTTTAAAGGGTGCCTTGAATGAAAAAAGGTCGAGAAACTTCTGTAGAGAACAGGAGGTGGAGAATGTCTGTCTGAAGTAGGTGGACATCTTCTCCTGATTGCTGGAGGCGACCCTGCATGCTACCTGCCCTGCATCAGAGTCATGCATTACCATGATGCAGGCGAACCGACCGCCATCACCATAGCAACAAAAGACGCACTGCGTCCTGGCCCTACAGTGCCATTGGTTATGTTGCTGGTGGATGGCCTGACCACACCATGGCAACTCATGACATTGATCCAGGTCTAACCGGGTCCTCAGCAAACCGGAGGAAGAACACTGACCTAGGGTAGGTTTTGACGTGCTGTACCTCTGAAAGGCAATTTGCAGTGCATTTCCTCACTTCCTGTGGTGCCCCTGGGACAGGAAGTTGTGGGAAGCTCCCCAGTTGACAAAAAAAAAAATTGTTTTGGATCTACTGTTGAGCAAAACAGATTTACTTTATCCTGTCCCCAGCAGCACATAACCGCCTTTCCTTTGCTCCCCGGTTGCTTGGTTCTGCAGCCAGGAGGATTGGCTGCCCCTATCACAGTATATAACTGGATATAACATTTATAGGGAAAGTTGATCCAGGGAATATCCGATTGCCTCTCGAGGGATCGGGAAGGAATTTTTTTCCCCTGCAGGAGCTAATTGGATTGTGCTTTGCTGGGTTTTTTTTTTTTTGCCTTCCTTCCTCTGGATCAACTGTGGGTGTAGGATTATAACTTTTTTTTTTCTATGGGTGAACTGGATGGACTTTTGTCTTTTTTTTTTTTTTTTTCTTTTTCAGCTAGACTAACTATGTAACTGTAACGGAACTGGACCCCGACTGCACTAGGGTATTTCCGTTAGACTCCCGCTTCCCTGTCCAAACACAGATCCACGGACATCACCGCTGACACAAGATGAGACCGCACCAGACTTGTCTAAAACAAGAAATGGGCTGCTTTATTTTAACACAGATACAAGATGTATACCCAGGGCGGGGCAATACATTTCCTAACAAGAGACACACAGCAGACACCCCCCACCAAGCCAATACACAAACACATACATTCCATAATAGTTTGCTCCCAAGCAAGACACACAATAGAACAATGGGACAACCACCTGGCATTAAACAATGAACAACCCTCACACCCCACCTATACATGTCTACTCAATAGCAGGACATTTCATCATGCACCCCTAACAAGCACAGGGTGACTTACACATAATAGGGATATGGGGAGCTGAGACGGGTCTCCCCACCTCTGCAAAGGGGGCTGTGTTCCATGGGCCCCCCACCCAAAGTCACTCCTGTCACAGTAACCATGTGAGTCACTGAATTAGTAGGTTGCTCAGGGCTATGGTGGATTCTCCCCCCATGCGGCAGCGATGCTGCCTAGTGATTGGCCAAGCATGGTCACATGGGTTCCTATGCTGTGCAGCAAATATCCCCGGTAGCTGGATGGAGTGTTGAGGGATATGAAGCAAAGTGGGGGGGGGGGGGGGGGGGGGATGAGGAGAGTCTGCTCTGCTGGGGAAAGAGGTTAAAGAGTACCTGTTGCCTTGCCCAAGTAGTTCCATACCAGCTGCTGGTGTGCCCGTCCTTTACATGAGATGCAGACATACATGTACAGACGCAGCGACTAATACCTTGTGATCTGCCCTCCTCTTCCGCAGACCTTATTTAACCCCAACAAGACGGTGGTGAAGATGTTTCTCGTCACGTACGACTTCAAGGACATGCCAACGAACCACGTCACCTTCCTGCGCCATCGCATCTTCTTAGTGCCTGTGCAGGAGAACGAGGAGGAGAACGAGGAACAGGAGGGCGCCAGGGGGCGGAGCTGCTAAGGAGAAAGCCAAGAGGATTCTCTGCTACCTCATGCACCTGAGGTCAGACGTGGCATTCCGCTTTTATTCTTTCCAGCAATAAAAACACCCGGAAACATAGATTATCTAAACCTGTAAATAAATATATACATCAACCTAAATAATCTAAAGTGTATACCACCCAAAATAAATAGAATCCTATAAATACAATTAAAAATAAAAACATTTTTTAAAAAAAATTTTTTTATGTAAGTCACTTAAATCCAAGAAAACGTGTAATGAAAAGTCACTCCAAAAAAAAAAAAAAAAAAAAAAATTAATGTCCAAAATCACACAATTACACAATTATTGATTCTTTGGTGCCGACCAAAGGATCTGATAATTGTGTGATTTTGGACATTAATTTTTTTTTTTTTTTTTGGAGTGACTTTTCATTACATTTTTTCTTGGATTTAAGTGACTTAAAAATAAAAACTTTTTTTAACTTTTTTTTATGTAAGTCCCTTAAATCCAAGAAAACGTGTAATGAAAAGTCACTCCCAAAAAAAAAAACTTAATGTCCAAAATCACACAATTATCGGATTCTTTGGTCGGCACCAAAGAATCGATAATTGTGTAATTTGTGTAATGTTGGACATTAAGTTTTTTTGTTTTTTTTTTGTTTTTTTTTTTGGAGTGACTTTTCATTACACGTGTTCTTGAAATTAAGTAACTTACAATTAAAAATAAAAAAAAGTTTTTTTTATAAAATTTTTTTTATGTAAATCACTTAAATCCAAGAAAATGTGTAATGAAAAGTCACTCCAAAAAAAAAAAACCCTTAATGTCCAAAATCACACAATTATCGGAACCTTTGGTACCGACCAAAGGATCCGATAATTGTGTGATTTTGGACATTAAGGTTTTTTTTTTTGTGTTTTGTTTTTTTTTTCGAGTGACTTTTCATTACACGTTTTCTTGGATTTCAGAGATTTACATAAAAAAAATTTTTAAAAAAAGTTTTTATTTTCATTTTTAAGTCACTTAAATCCAAGAAAACGTAAATGAAAAGTCACTCCAAAAAAAACCAAAAAAAGTAATGTCCATAATCACACAATTATCGGATCCTTTGGTCAGCACCAAAGGATCCGATAATTGTGTGATTTTGGACATTAAGGGTTTTTTTTGGAGTGACTTTTCATTACACATTTTCTTGGATTTAAGTGACTTAAAAATGAAAATAAAATTTTTTTTTATAAAAATTTTTATGTAATGCAGGCCATAGATGGGGAGAAAAAACGGCAGATTTTCGGCCGATTAACGAACTATCGGTCGGTCTAAAAAACTTACCTGACCACCAATTATTACGAAAATCGGCCGATTAATGAGTAACCTATAACGGGAAATGATGTCATTTTGTGATCCTTTTTCGGAAAACGATCGTTCGTTTTTGACCATCAATGAGGATAAAGTCGGGCGTTTTTTTTCGAAAATTTTCCAACATCACCGATAATCTGAAAGTCCAAAATACACGAAAAACGGCCGACAAAATCGTCCACTAACGATAAGATAATCGGCCGGTTTTATTTTCGGACGAAAAATCGGCCGTTTTTTTCTCCCCATCTATGGCCTGCATTAGTCTCTTAAATCCAAGAAAATGTGTAATGAAAAGTCACTCCAAAAAAAAACAAAAAACTTAATGTCCAAAATCACACAATTATCGATCCTTTGGTGCCGATCAAAGGATCCGATAATTGTGTGATTTTTGGACATTAAGTTTTTTTTTTTTTTTTTTTTTTTTTGGAGTGACTTTTCATTACACATTTTCTTGGATTTAAGTGACTTACATAAATTTTTTTTTATAAAAAATATGTTTTTATTTTTAATTATATTTTTATGATTCTATTTATTTTGGATGGTATACACTTTATTATTTAGGTTGATTATATGTATACTATTTATTTACATATTGCAATTTTTGTGTTTGATTTGCACTTTCAAGGGTGAAAGTTTGATCCTTTTGATGTAAAAAGGGTATTGGGGTTAAGCTATGTTGGTACCTAGTAATTATAATTTGATTAACTAAACCTGTTTAAATTAATTATTTTTTTTCCTGCAGAAGAGGACCATTGTTTTCTGTATGGTGACGGTGGGCTCTCTGCAGAGGTCTGACACGTTCCCTGCGGAGTCAGAGTAACCCGAGGTTCACACCAAAAGCGGTTTCTGCAGCGTTTTGCAGAAACGCAGTACAGTCCATTGAACATGGTTTCCTATGGGACATGTTTGACATCCGGTGCATTTTTTATTGGAAAGGGTCAGGGACTTTTTTGAACGCAAAAAGTTGTGATTTTGGTTCTGTAGACTTCAATGGAAACGCTGCAGAAAAGCATGTGTTGCTGCCACGTTTTTTTGATGTGTTTTGTGCTTTTAAATCTGCCTAGCAACAAGAAAAAAAAAAAACGCAACGCAATGCAGAAACTGCTCAAATGCAACCTGCATAGGTGTGAACCTAGCCTTAGAGCTCTCCAATCAGCAGGGAGCATATGTTTCTCTTAGTGGAGAACCCTGGCTCTGACTCGGTAGGGGGAAAGTCAGACCTTTGCACTTTGCAAAGAGACTACTGCCCCCCCCCCCCAACAGAGATCTAGGGTCTATTGTCAAGCTTCACTATGAACAGAGCGTGTGTCAAAACTCTGCTGAGAGACCACTGACCCCCCCCAAGAGATCAAGGTTCTATCGTTAAGCTTCACTATGAACAGGGCATGTGTCAGAACTCTGCAGAGAGACCACTGCTTCCCCCCCCCAAAGATCAAGGGTTTATCATTAAGCTTCATTATGAACAGGGCATGTGTCAGAACTTTGCAGAGAGGCCACTGCTTCCAAACACAGAGTGAGGGCATTTCTTGAAGCTGCTTTACCAACCCCCCCCCCCCCAAGTCAAAACATACTTTTGCATTATTTTTTGCTGTAAAGAATCCTCCAGGAGCTTTAAAGTACAGCACTAGTGGGAAAGAAAATATATATATGCCCAATTAAAATTGGGATAAAAAAAAATGCAGCTTTGGCTGCAATCCTCACCCTGTATCAGAAACTGTCCCTTGCAGCAATTCTTTTCTTTCACTAGATGGCGCCAGTCTTTTTTGGGGTTGAGTAATGCCTATTGTCATTCCAGCCAGTTTTCTGTGAGCTCAGGGTGTCGAAAACCTGTTGGGATGTCATCCAGCAGCCCTGGGCTCAACAAAGAATCCAAATTCAGCCAAAACTGTAGATGGGCAGAGGAATTCTACTCCATGGGAGGTAATAGGCAAGTGTAAAGAGCACACCAGCCACGGCAGAGCCACTGATTTGGCCGCACAGCCGTTTTAATGTGTATGTGCTGAGGATCAGCTTAGAAGTAACCTGCGCTCTGTCCATGAAGAGAAAACCAACAGGTGCACTTTAATGCCAGGCAACCAACTGTATAATACTCCCCCTATTATATATACTCCCCCTGCCAGGATCAGGGAGGGAGCCCTGTGTAAGCTGCATGTTGTGGGGATTACACAGGGCTGGGACTCCTCTCCTCTCCTGGACCCCAAGTTGCAGTTCTGTTCTCTTCCCTCCAATGTTTCTGGGTGTTGGAGCTAGTTCTAGACCTCAGTTACAGTGCAGAACTGCTGGCCCTGCATCCTAACGTGATGTCAGAGTCCCTGCAACCAACAGTTTGTGACTTGAAGCTTCCCATATGGAAGAAAAAAAAATATTTGAAATATATTTTTTTAATTTTCTTCCCAAATATATTGACATATATTTGTAATGTGGAAATGCTATAATTTTAGCCATATTCAATTAAAAAAAAAAAAAATCTCTCTCTCGATCTCTCTCTCTCTCTCGATCTCTCTCTCGATCTCCCTCTCTCTCTCTCGATCCTCCCTCTCTCTCGATCTCCCTCTCTCTCGATCATCCTCTCTCTCGATCTCCCTCTCTCTCGATCTCCCTCTCTCTCGAATCTCCCTCTCTCTCGATCTCCCCCCTCTCTCTCGATCTCTCCCCCTCTCTCTCGATCTCCCCCTCTCTCTCGATCTCTCTCTCGATCTCTCTCTCCGATCTCTCTCTCGATCTCTCTCTCGATCTCTCTCCGATCTCTCTCCTCTCGATCTCTCTCTCGCTCTCTCTCTCTCTCCGCTCTCTCATCTCTCTCTCGTCCTCCTCTCTCTCTCTCTCGCTCTCTCTCTCTCTCGCTCTCTCTCTCTCTCGCTCTCTCTCGCTCTCGCTCTCTCGCTCTCTCTCTCGCTCTCCTCGATCTCTCTCTCTCGATCTCTCTCTCTCGATCTCTCTCTCTCCTCGATCTCTCTCTCTCGATCTCTCTCTCGATCTCTCTCTAGATCTCTCTCTCTCGATCTCTAGATCTCCTCTAGATCTCTCTCGATCTCTCTAGAATCTCCTCTCGATCTCTCGATCTCTCTCTCTCTCCTCGATCTCCTCTCTCTCTCTCTCCTCCCTCTCTCTCACGCATCCTCCTCCCCCCTCTCCTCCTCTCTCTCTCCACTCTCTCTCTCTCTCCTCGCTCCTCTCTCTCTCTCCTCTCGATCTCTCTCTCTCGATCTCCCTCTCGATCCTCTCCGATCTCCTCGCTCTCTCTCTCGACGATCTCTCTCCTCTCGATCTCGAATCTCTCTCGATCTCTCTCTCTCTCTCTCTCTCGATCTCGATCTCTCTCGATCTCTCTCTCTCTCGATCTCGATCTCTCTCGATCTCTCTCGATCTCTCTCGATCTCTCTCGATCTCTCTCTTGCTCGTGCCCTCGCTCTTTTTTCTCGCTCTCTCTCTCGCTCTCACGCCCCCCCCTCTCTCCCCCCCTCACCCCCTCTCCCCCCCCTCTTCTCCCCCCCCCCTCTCTCTCCCCCCCCTCTCTCCCCCCCTCTCTCCCCCCACCCCCTCTCACTCCCGCTCTCCCCCTCCCTCTCCCCCCCTCTCTCCCCTCCCTCCCTCTCCCCCTCCCTCTCTCTCTCCCCCTCTCTCTCCCCCCCTCTCCCCCCTCTCTCTCTCCCTCCCTCTCTCGCCCCCTCTCCCTCCCTCCTCTCCCTCTCTCTCCCCCCCCTCTCCTCTCTAACCCCCCCCCTCTCTCCTCCACTCTCTACTACCCCCCCTCTCTCTCTCTCTCTCTACCCCCCCTCCTCCTCATCTCCTCTCTCTACTCCCCCTCTCTCTCCTCTCTCTACCCCCCCTCTCTCTCCTCTCTCTCTACCCCCCCCCCTCTCTCCCCCCCCACTCTCTTTCCCCCCCCCCTCTCTCCCCCCCCTCCCCCCCATCCCCTACCCCCCCTCCCTCTCTCCCTCCCCCCCTTCCCCTCTCTACCCCTCTCTCTCTCTCCTCTTCCCCCCTCCTCTCTTCCCCCCCTCTTCTCCCCCCTCTCTTCCCCCCCCCTCTCCCTTCCGCCTCTTCTCCCCCCCTTCTCTTTCCCCCCTCTCTCTCTTCCCCCCCTCTCTCTCTTCCCCCTTCTCTTCCCCCCTCTCTCTCTTCCCCCTCTCTCTCTTCCCCCTTCTCTTCCCCCCTCTCTCTCTTCCCCCTCTCCTCTCTCTCTCTCTCTCTTCCCCCCCCTCTCTCTCCCTTCACCCCCCCCCCCCTTCTCTCCCCATCTTCCCCCCTCCCCCCTTCTCTCATCCCATCTTCCCCCCCTCCCCTTCTCTCCCCAATCTTCCCCCTCCCCATCTTCCCCCTCCCTCTCTCTCTCCCCATCTTCCCCCCTCCCCCTCTTCTCTCCCCCCCCCTTCTCCTCTCCCCTCCCCCCACCCCACTCTCCCCCTCCCCCACCCCCTCTCTCCCCCTCCCCCACCCCTCTCTCCCTCTCCCCCCCCTCCCTCTCCCCCCCCCTCTCTCTCCTCTCCCCCCCCTCTCTCTCCTCTCCCCCCCCCTCTCTCTCTCTCTCTCCCCCCCCCTCTCTCTCTCTCCCCCCCCTCCCTCTCTCTCTCTCTCTCCCCCCCTCTCTTTCCCTCCCTCTCTCCTCTCACCCCCCCCCTCTCTTCCCTCTCTCTCTCCCCCCCCCTCTCTTCCCTCTCTCCCCCCCCCTCTCTTCCTCACTCTCTCTCCCCCCCCTCTCTTCCCTCTCTCCTCTCTCCCCCCCCCTCTCTTCCCTCTCTCTCCCCCCCCCCCACCTCTCTTCCTCTCTCTCCCCCCCCCCCCTCTCTTCCCTCTCTCTCCCCCCCCCTCTCTTTTTTTCTTTCCCTCTCTCTCCCCCCCCTCCTCTCTCTTCCCTCTCTCTCCCCCCCCTTTCTTCCCTCTTCCTCCCCCCCCCTTTCTTCCCTCTCCCCCCCCCTTTCTTCCCTCTCCCCCCCCCACCCCTTTCTTTCTTCCCTCTCTTCCCCCCCCCTTTCTTCCCTCTCCCCCCCCCCCTTTCCTTTCTTTTCCCTCTCCCCCCCCTTTTCTTCCCTCTCCCCCCCCCCTCTCTTTCCCTCTCCAGTCTCCCCGCCCCTTTCTTCTCTCTCTCCACTCTCCCCCCCCCTTTCTTCCCCTCTCTTCTCTCCCCCCCCCTCTCTTCCCCCCCCCTCTCTCTCTCCCCTCCTCCCTCTCCCCCCCTCCCCCCATGTTGAAATTTTTATTACAAAATATTTTTAAAAATACATTTCAAATATACTGTCTGTCTTTTAAAAATACAAATCTACATTTTTGGAATGCATTTACAAATATATATTAAAATGACTTTTTTTATATGTTAAAAAAAATCTGAAGAATATATTTAAAAGAAAAATCTGTTAAAAAAAAAATCATGAAAATGTGTTTGATATCACTGACTCTTGAAGCCCCGCGGTCGGGCTGACAGAGAACTAGCATTTCCCGGAGGCCTGTGATGACATCTTCCATATTTCTCTCAGTCGAGGTTTCCGCTGATCACCAACATTCTGTGTATTTATTTTTTTTTCCTCCAGGTTTCAGCGGTCGAAATCCGGGAAGATTTACCTCAACGAAGACATTCGCTTACTCTTCTCCCGCAAATCCATCGAGGTGGACACTGGCATCCCCTATGAACTCAAATCCTTCACGGAAGCCCCTAAAAACCCCAAATACTCCCCGCGGATTTGAGGATGGAGCACCAGGGAGGACACAGAGGGGCTGACCGTCCCCCCGACCTCTTTCTATAGACTGCACCCCTCTATATCTGCAGATCACACACCTTATTTATTACCCGCACCCCTGCTATGCCCCCCCCATCCTCTGGTCTCTGGAGCGGTTGGCACGCTCGTTGTCTCCGCTGAGGGGAGATGTAAAAATGGCAGCCGCTGTCATGTCCGCACCTGACCCGCTCCCAGTTCTTTCAGCCGAAAACCCGACAAGATCTCTTTCTGAATCATTTGTCCGTTTGTACTAATTGATTTACCGCGATGTACCCGAATTCTAGTGGGGGGGCGGCGTATTCTGCGCTCCCGGTGTAGAGCGATAAGAGAAATGGAAATTTATCCGACTTCTAGCTTTTTGTGTGCCGAGAATGAGGTAGAGCTGCTGTTTGAGTGCACGACGAATGCCGGGGCGATCGGCATCAATCCGAACAACCAATTAAAACGCTAACTTAATCGAATGCTAAAATCTCATTGGTCACTAGGAATTTACCATGCTTTGCTCATCGCTGCCTCATCCAATCAGACCCAGTTTTATAGGACACAGGTCAGTGTGCTGAGCACAGTAACTGATAGCAGCCAATCAGAGGCCACCTTTCATTTTCCTGACTGGTTATTATTTTTTATAGCAAACCACTGCCACAAGGCCAGTATTGCCAAATAGCGAAGGTAATATGACTAGGACAGATGTGTGTTGGCAACATTTTAAAGTATTTTCCTTTTAATACATAATGGAGACCAGTGGTGGTCAACTTCTTTCATATAGGGGACCTCAGTGTGGCCCCTGACATCACCAAAGGGCCGCACATAATATTTGGTGAATGTAATGCTACAGAAAGCTGACCGAGAGTGCCGACGTGCTGCAGGAGGTGGTCAGAGAGTGCCGACGTGCTGCAGGGGCTGGTCAGAGAGTGCCGACGTGCTGCAGGGGCTGGTCAGGGTGCCGACGTGCTGCAGGGGCTGGTCAGAGAGTGCCGACGTGCTGCAGGGGCTGGTCAGAGAGTGCCGACGTGCTGCAGGGGCTGGTCAGGTCAGAGAGTGCCGACGTGCTGCAGGGGCTGGTCAGAGAGTGCCGACGTGCTGCAGGGGGCTGGTCAGAGAGTGCCGACGTGCTGCAGGGGCTGGTCAGAGAGTGCCGACGTGCTGCAGGGGCTGGTCAGAGAGTGCCGACGTGCTGCAGGGGCTGGTCAGAGAGTGCCGACGTGCTGCAGGGGCTGGTCAGAGAGTGCCGACGTGCTGCAGGGGCTGGTCAGAGAGTGCCGACGTGCTGCAGGGGCTGGTCAGAGAGTGCCGACGTGCTGCAGGGGCTGGTCAGAGAGTGCCGACGTGCTGCAGGGGCTGGTCAGAGAGTGCCGACGTGCTGCAGGGGCTGGTCAGAGAGTGCCGACGTGCTGCAGGGGCTGGTCAGAGAGTGCCGACGTGCTGCAGGGGCTGGTCAGAGAGTGCCGACGTGCTGCAGGGGCTGGTCAGAGAGTGCCGACGTGCTGCAGGGGCTGGTCAGAGAGTGCCGACGTGCTGCAGGGGCTGGTCAGAGAGTGCCGACGTGCTGCAGGGGCTGGTCAGAGAGTGCCGACGTGCTGCAGGGGCTGCAGAGAGTGCCGACGTGCTGCAGGGGCTGGTCAGAGAGTGCCGACGTGCTGCAGGGGCTGGTCAGAGAGTGCCGACGTGCTGCAGGGGCTGGTCAGAGAGTGCCGACGTGCTGCAGGGGCTGGTCAGAGAGTGCCGACGTGCTGGTCAGGGGCTGGTGGTCAGAGAGTGCCGACGTGCTGCAGGGGCTGGTCAGAGAGTGCCGACGTGCTGCAGGGGCTGGTCAGAGAGTGCCGACGTGCTGCAGGGGCTGGTCAGAGAGTGCCGACGTGCTGCTGGAGGTGGTCAGAGAGTGCCGACGTGCTGCTGGAGGTGGTCAGAGAGTGCCGACGTGCTGCTGGAGGTGGTCAGAGACTGCCGACGTGCTGCAGGAGGTGGTCCGGGACTGGCGACGTGCTGCAGGAGGTGGTCCGGGACTGCCGACCTGCTACAGGGGATGGTCCGAGACTGCCGACCTGCTACAGGGGATGGTCAGAGACTAAAGTCCCATTACATGAGACTGCTAGAGATTATTATTACAGTCTCTTAGCAAATCCATACCTCCACACTCGTGCTTTCTGCATGGCCATTACAACTACGTGTTACAACCGCAAGACTTTTCATATAAAATATAATAGCGGACTGGAATTCTCCTTCTTTCTCTTCCTCCAGGTCATGCGTAGATTTTTTTTTTTTTTATCAGTAAAAGGATCGGCCGATTTACCCATCATTGCCGGGAAAATCGGCCACAACTTTTCTGACTTGGCCGATTAAAAAAATAATGTGCCAAAACCCCGAAAAAAAAACGGCCCGACCAATTAACCCACTAACAGTGCGAAAATCGGCTGAATTTGATTTTTTTTTTTTTTTTTTTCCCCCCGGCGATTTTTGATCCAGTGTAAGGATGAGGTGTCTGCTCACTAGGGACAGATATCACATGGAGTGGAAGTCTGGATGTGGTCCATCACCAACATGAACCCAATCCCTCTTGTACCATAGTTGATTCTGCCAGTATTTCAGTTTTTTTTTTCACTTTTTGTACCGGGCCGAGCTGTCCAATAGTGATGGCCACAGAGTCTGGACAAGCGCATAACACTGCCGGGGGTGTTTACAAAAGTCGGTTTTTATTTATATGATTTTAAACTGTTGCTCCAGCAGCTTAAAATTTGTTTGCTGCAGTTGGGCTTTAACATGTTTTTTTTTTTTTTTTTTTTTTTGTTTTGTCTTTTTATCATTTTTAAAATTTTATGTCCCTCTAAGACTACCCTATCCACAGTATGACAACCCTGCTGTTTGATTGGACTGCAGGGTTGTCACCCTGTTACAGGAAGTGCAGGAAAAAAAAAATCTCTATTGATGGGATCAGCAGGAGTCATTCCCATTTTGTAGTAGATGGCAGGGCAGAAATTATTTCTAGAAAATGAATGTAAGCGTTGAAAGGATATTTAAAGTCCAATTGCAGTCACAAAAATTGACTGAATGTCAGACAGACATCAGACTGTCACTCTCCATCTGAGAATGCAGTCCAACAGGCACCAGGGTCTGACCATGCTGTCAAGAGCAGGGGCGTCCCTAGGGTTGGTGTCACCCGGTGCGATAACACTTGGTGACACCCCCTCCGACGATCCCCGCAGGATGGATCGGATCTGCGGATTGAGCATAATGGATCGGATCCATCCTGCGGGAATCGTCTGCTTTCTTTACAACTTACCTTTTCGTGGAGCGGGTCCGTGTCACCCCGTGCGGTAGGTGTCACCCGGTGCGGCTCGCACCCCCCCGCACAAGTCAAGAGGATTCTGTAGTCTAGCAGACCAGGTCCAAGACTCACCCCTTCCCCAGTGGGCAGACACATGCCCTATTATTCCTCTACACCAGGGGTGTCTAACTGGTGGACCTCCAGCTGTTGTCAAACTACAAGTCCCATCATGCCTCTGCCCTTGGCAGTCATGCTTGTAACTGTCAATCTTGCAGTGCCTCATGGGACTTGTAGTTTGGCAACAGCCAGTTTGACACCCATGTTCTATACTATATATGTGTGCGGCACTTGGGGGGGGGGGGGGGGGGGGGGCATTACTCAGCTATGCCAGTATAGAACACTGAAGGGAATGGGTAGGAAGTGAAAAAAATCATTTTTAGGAATTAGTAGAAATCGGTTTAAAATCGTAACATGGAAGTACAGGACACCCCATCCCCCCACAGACCCACACCTAGACCTGGTAGTACAGGATTTCTTCCTTTTTTTTTAACCTTAGCAGGTGAAATTTTGTCCTCTTTCCAAAGATTTTTATTTTTTTTTTTCCTTTTTCCAAAAGATTTTTTTTTTCCTTAGCAGGTGAATTTTTGTCCTCTTTCCAAAAGATAAGAAAAAAAAAAAAAAGGACAAAGTTTCACCTGCTAAGGAAAAAAAAAAATCTTTTGGAAAGAGGACAAAATTTCACCTATTTTTTTTTTTTTTTTTTCCTTAGGTGAATTTTTGTCCTCTTTCCAAAAGATTTATTTTTTTTTTCCTTTTTCCAAAAGATTTATTTTTTTCTTAGCAGGTGAAATTTTGTCCTTTCCGAAAGATTTTTTTTTTTTTTTTATCTTTTGGAAAGCGGACAAAAATTCACCTGCTAAGGGAAAAAAAAAATCTTTTGGAAAGAGGACAAAATTTCACCTGCTATTATTATTATTATTTTTTTTTTTTTTTCTCAGCAGGTGAAATTTTGTCCTCTTTCCAAAAGATTTTTTTTTTTTTCTTAGCAGGTAAAATTTTGTCCTCTTTCCAAAGATTTTTATTTTTTTTTCCTTTTTCCAAAAGATTTTTTTTTTTTTTTCTTAGGTGAAATGTTGTCCTCTTTCCGAAAGATTTTTTTTTTTTCTTATCTTTTGGAAAGAGGACAAAAATTCACCTGCAAAGGAAAAAATATTTTTGTCCTCTTTCCGAAAGATTTTCCAAAAGATAAGAAAAAAAAAAAAATCTTTCGGAAAGAGGACAAAAATTTTTTTTCCTTCGCAGGGGAAATTTTGTCCTCTTTCCAAAATATTTTTTTTTTTCCTTAGCAGGTGAAATTTTGTCCTCTTTCCAAAATATTTTTTTTTTCCTTAGCAGGTGAAAAAAAAAAAAAATTTTGTCCACCTCTTTCCAAAAAATAAGAAAAAAAAAAAAAAATTTTTTGGAAAGAGGACAAAATTTCACCTGCTATTATTTTTTTTTTTTTCTTAGGTGAATTTTTGTCCTCTTTCCAAAAGATTTATTTTTTTTTTTTCCTTTTTCCAAAAGATTTATTTTTTTTTTTGTTTACTTAGCAGGTGAAATTTTGTCCTTTCCGAAAGATTTTTTTTTTTCTTATCTTTTGGAAAGAGGACAAAAATTCACCTGCTACGGAAAAAAAAAAATATTTTGGAAAAGGACAAAATTTCACCTATTTTATTATTATTATTAGAGGACAAAATTTTTTTTTTTCTTAGCTAAAATTTTGCCTCTTTCCATTTTTTTTTTTTTCTCAGGTGAAATTTTGTCCTCTTTCCAAAAGATTTTTTTTTTTTTCTCAGCAGGTGAAATTTTGTCTTCTTTCCAAAAGATTTTTTTTTTTTTTTCTTAGCAGGTGAAATTTTGTCTTTTTTTTTTTTTTTTATTTTAATAAATGAATGGCCAAACGCAACTCATGCGAGATCACATAGTCCCGTGCAAACGCATCCCTGGGAGTAAAACCAGTCTGGAGAATCAAAATGAATGGCTGTGAGCAAAGCATGCTGGGAAAACCCACAATCCCCGCAAACACATCCCTGAGAATGAGACAAGCCCAGAGAAACAAAACGAATGGCCATGAGCAAAGCATGATGGGATATCCCATAATTCCCTCCATATACATCCCTGAGAATAGGACAAGTCTAAAGAAACTGAATGGATGCCATGAGCAAAGCATGATGGGAAGTCCCATAATCCCCTGAGAACAGGACCGGTCCGTGTAGAATCATGTTTATAATCATTCTGACTGTTCAGTCCATTTTGACCCGAGTGCTTCCGGTTCCCTTTGTTTTGGTCACATGATGTTTTGCTATGCAAGGCTTGTGGGATTAAACGCGGGCGCCATTTGGCGCCAACGCCAGGCGGGCGATTTCTGTTAGTGTTTTTTATTTGATTAATCATCCTTCTCCTCCTCTGGTATTCTTTCAGTTGTTTAATATTCTGTAACTTAAGACATGTTCAAATATTTTCATTAAAATGGAAATTTACAAAGAATTTGGCTACAAGAGTGAAATGTAAAGATTGTCTGCACACACATCTCACAGGGATTCTGGGCACAGCGGGTGTACAGTCCAGGGGAATGGACCCCTCACAGCGGGTGTACAGACCCGGGAATCCAGCACAGGGATGGTTGGGGGCACAGCGAGTGTACAGACCCGGGAACTCGGCACAGGGATGGTGGGAACCCCTCATAATGGACAGCACAGACCCAGGAACCCAGCACAGGGATGTGGGACCCCTCAGGACCCGGGGTGTAACCCAGGGAATCCAGCACAGGGATGGTGGGAACCCCTCATAATGGGCACAGCGGGTGTACAGACCCGGGAACCCAGCACAGGGATGGTGGGGGAACCCCTCATAATGGGCACAGCGGGTGTACAGACCCGGGAACTCAGCACAGGGATGGGGGGAACCCCTCATAATGGGCACAGCGGGTGTACAGACCCGGGAACTCAGCACAGGGATGGGGGGAACCCCTCATAATGGGCACAGCGGGTGTACAGACCCGGGAACTCAGCACAGGGATGGGGGGAACCCCTCATAATGGGCACAGCAGGTGTACAGACTCGGGGAAATCAGCACAGGGATGGTGGGGGAACCCCTCATAATGGGCACAGCAGGTGCCTCCCCCTCCTCCCCTCTCTTTCCTCCTACTCTTCTGTCTTTTTCTCTTTCTTCTTCCTTCTTTCCTTCCTTCCTTCTGTTCCCTCCTTTCTCACAATACAACTACAACTCCACTAAACATAGTCAGCCGGCACTGAATCTACCCAATCCCAGCACCTGTCCAGGAGGGTCCTACATATATTATGACCTGCCAATTTTGGTGTTCAATGGCAAATGCCAATCCAGCTCTATGGTGCCGGGCAGTGAGCACAGGGCCCACTAGAGGACGTCGGGCCCTCAGGCCACCCTCATGAAGTCTGTTTCTGATTGTTTGGTCAGAGACATTCACACCAGTGGCCTGCTGGAGGTCATTTTGTAGGGCTCTGGCAGGGCTCATCCTGTCCCTCCTTGCACAAAGGAGCAGATACCGGTCCTGCTGATGGGTTAAGGACCTTCTACAGCCCTGTCCAGCTCTCCTAGAGTAACTGCCTGTCTCCTGGAATCTCCTCCATGCTCTTGAGACTGTGCTGGGAGACAGCAAAACCTTCTGGCAATGGGAGGTATTGATGTGTCCATCTGGAGGAGTTGGACTTCCTGTGCAACCTCTGTAGGGTCCAGGTATGGCCTCATGCTACCAGTAGTGACACTGACCCTAGCCAAACGCAAAACTAGTGAGAAACAGAAAAGATGAGTAGGAAAAAAATGTCAGTGGCCTACACCTCTAAAACCATTCTTGTTTTGGGGGTCGTCTCATTGTTGCCTATCTAGTGCACCCGTTGTTAATTTCATTACCACCAAAGCAGCTGAAACTGATTGCCAACCCCCTCTGCTACTTACCTGACCAGATCCATATCCCAGGAGTGTCACTGACTTGATGCCGGACTCTGATTACAAAGTGTATGTATGTATGTATGTGGAAGCTCTGACTGTGACCTGTACTGGTAGGGAAGCTGGAGTCTGGTGTAGTACAGAGCAGCCAAAGGTAGCTGGAGGAACTCGTACACTTCAACCCCGACCCTGGGAGCCATCGGGGGGGGGGGGGGGGCAGGACAACCCATCCTTGCCGAGCCCAGGGCCCCATCTGCTCCAAAAGCTAATGTGTAGCTGTCAGAGTAGACAAGGAACCAGGACCTGGCAGGAAGAAGGTTGTGGCCCGGTCCCAGGCCATGGTCTGGTAGTGGAGCACCACCGCTCTAAGGGTCCTTCACACAGGCGGCCCAGTTTTTTCTTTAGTTCAGTCATGTTTTTCAACAAAAAAAAAAGAGATGTTTTTCTCATCCATTTTTCATCTGCTTAGATCTATTCATCTGTTTACATCCGTTTTTTCATGTTTCTTTCATACGTTTACATCAGTTTTTCATCTGTTTAGATGTATTTTTCATCCATTTACATTGTTTTTTCATCTGTTTCATCCATTTACATCCATTCTTTTCATACGTTTATATCCTGTTCATGTTTCTTTCATATGTTTAAATCCGTTTTTCATCTGTTTAGATCTATTTTTCATCCGTTTACATCCTGTTTTTCATATGTTTACATACTGTTTTTCATGTTTCTTTCATACGTTTACATCCTGTTTTTCATGTTTCTTTCATATGTTTACATCCGGTTTTCATCCTTTTTCATCTGTTTAGATCTCATTTTCATCCGTTTACATTGGTTTTTCATCAGTTTTTTTTTTCATCCTTTTACATCTGTTTTTTTCATACTTTACATCCATTTTTCATCTGCTTAGATCTATTTTTCATCTGTTTACATCCGTTTTCGGTCCGTTTACATCCGTTGACCTCCGTTTTTCATCCATTCTGGGTTTTTTTTGTGGAAGAAAAATAGGGTTTTCTTCCGTTCAAAAAAAAAAAAAAAACAGATAATTTACATTAGCGGATGTATATTGTAAAGCGCTGAGCCAACGGTTGGCGCCATATAAATCCTGTATAATAATAATAAAAAAGATGTTTGTCCGTTTACATCCGCAAATCCATATAAATACATGGGGGTCCTTTTTTTTTTCATACGTAAACGGACAGATGAAAAACAGACATACAGAACGCCCGGGTGAAGGGGGCCTAATTGCAGAAGTGGAACGCAAGGTAACCGAGACGCTGTGCGGTGTGACAGAACTGGATCAATCTCAAGACTGGTTAGACAAAAAAAAAAATCAGTGGGTAGATAAAATGGATGCTGTATATGGATTTCATGTATGCTCTGCACTGAGATCAGATCTGCCAGGGGCCCCATGTATGCTCTGCACTGAGATCAGATCTGCCAGGGGCCCCATGTATGCTCCGCACTGAGATCAGATCTGCCAGGGGCCCCATGTATGCTCTGCACTGAGATCAGATCTGCCAGGGGCCCCATGTATGCTCTGCACTGAGATCAGATCTGCCAGGGGCCCCATGTATGCTCTGCACTGAGATCAGATCTGCCAGGGGCCCCATGTATGCTCTGCACTGAGATCAGATCTGCCAGGGGCCCCATGTATACTCCGCAACAGGGATAAGATCTGCTGAGGGTCATTTTGCACTTTCTACACCAGGATAGGCCCCTCCCAGGGGTCCCCATGTACCCTCTGCACCCAGATCGGTTCTGTTGGGGGTCCCTTTGTACAATTTGCACCCAGATTGGTTCTGCTGGGAGGTCCCTTTTGTACAGGGGCGGAGTGACCATTCGATCCCTCGGGCACTGCCCGAAGTCCCAGGGTCAGTAGGGGGCCCCATGAAATGGCCCCTGGTACCTTTTTTTTTTTTTTTTTAATAGGTTTTGGGTGTGGGCAAGGACACAGGGACCCCATGATCTTGTATTGCCCGGGGGCCCCTGCCTTTGTACAATCTGCACCCAGATCGGTTCTGTTGGGGGTCCCTTTGTACAATCTGCACCAGAATTACTCTGCTAGGGGTTCCTCTATATGCTCTGCACAGGGTTCGGGAAACGCTCCCCATCCACTGGTTCTCATCTTCAATTTGCTGCCGTACCATTGGCTAGAAAATTCTGGATATGCGGGCTGTTCGTGCAGTGTATGTTCATTGTGAATGGCACCTCAAGACAGGCATTGTACAGGTGCATATTGCCAGCTTTGGCCTTAGTGATGGGCCAGCACAGCACACATTCACATGCCTCTTATGCAGGCCATAGACGGGGAGAAAACCGGCTGTTTTTTTTTTTTTTTTTTTTTTTTTTTTTTTGTTTTTTTAGAAAAACAAAAAATCGGTCGTTTCATCAGCCGATGTTACTATAATTGGTAAAAAAAAAGTCGGCTGATTTTCATCCCGTCTACTGCCAGCAATTATATAGAATATGCAGAAGAAGAAGAAATAGAATATGAATGATAAGAAAAAGTAGCAACATTGTATCTATTTGTATCCATTTCGGATACAGATGTTTCTATTCTGATACAAATAGATACAATGTTGCTATACTTTTAAATGTCAAATATAATATCGGACTGAAATTCATTTTTTTTTTCTTCTTCATAGTCTATTTCTTCTTTTCTTCTTTTTATTCATATTCTATTTTTTTCCTTTTCTTTTCCTCCTCCTTTCATGTCACTGCTCAGTGCATTTTTTAAAATCGGAAAATGATCGGCAGATTTGTCCGTCATTGCCGTGAAAATCGGGAGAACGAGAACGACAAATTTTGCCGATTATTTTCCAGCAGGACCGAAAATTCAAAAGGGCAGAAATCACTAAAAACAGCCGACCGATTACCGCACTAACAATCTGAAATTTTTTTTTTTTTTTTTTTCCCCGGACGGTTTTCGGATGTTTTTCATCCCATCTATGGCCCGCATTAGTTGCATTTTGCAACTCCGCCCTCCTAGCACCGCCATTACTATGGGATCTCCCTATGTGATGGGCTTGTGTGGAGGAAACATTCCCATTGACAGGGGCCTCCACCTGAATGGCATTTTTACTTGCTTCAAGTGAGTTTTGCATTCCCATAGAGTTGTATGGGAAGAGAAGCAGTTCTGCTGTAGGCCCACATTGGCCCAGTTCTGGTGTAGGATCACAGAGGCCCGGTTCAGGCGTAGGCCTACAATGGCTCAGTTCTTGTGTAGGCCCAAATTGGCCCAGTTCTGGTGTAGGCCTACGCAGGCTCATTGCTGGCATAGGCCCACATGGATCCATTTGTGGCGTACACTAATTTTGGCCCAGTTCTGCCATAGACCCAAATAGACCTAGTTCTGGTGTAGGCCCATATTGGACCGTTCTGGCCTAGACCCACATAGTCCCAGTTTTGGTGTAGGCCTACCCAGGCCCAGTTCTGGAATAGACCCATATAGGCCCAGTTTTGGTGTAGGCTCATACTTGCCCAGTCCTGACGTAGGCTGACCGAGGCCCAGTTTTGGCGTAGGCCCACACAGGTGCAGTTCTAATGTAGGCTCCCACATGCCCAGTTCCGATGCAGGCCCACACAGGTCCAGGTGTAGGCCCCACACAGGCCCAGTTTTGGTATAGTCCCACACAGGCCCATAGGCTATGTCAGGCTGTGAAGTAGCCCACAGTAGAGGGATGTGAACCCGGATCCAGTACAGGTGGTTTACAGATGATGGAGCAATGCGGCTCATTATAAATGTATTCATTGCACAAGGGTTGGCCTCATCCAATGGACATGCAATTCATTTCACTACACATTGTAATTTGAACAAATTTTTTCTTATTCAGAGATTTGGATGTATCCAAATTTTTGAATCACGATAGTAAGAAACTTCAACAAATCCGAAATAAATGATCCCAAAAACAAATTATCCACCTTCAAATTCGGAAGGGAAACATATTGCAATTCATACAGCATGGTATAAAAGTGAAAGAAGAGGATTCCCGCTTAGGCTGCTTTATAGATTAGAACAGACTAGAAGAGAATAGAAAATAAAGGAATAGAAAAAAGGAATAGAATAAAAAAAAAATAGAATAGAAAATAAAGGAATAGAAAAAAGGAATAGAATAAAAAAAAATAGAATAGAAAATAAAGAAATAGAATAAAACAGAAAAGAATAAAAAAGAATAGAAAATAAAGAAATAGAATAAAACAGAAAAGAATAAAAAAATAGACTAGAAAATAAATAGAATAAAACAGAAAATAATAAAAAAAGAATAGAAAATAAAGAAATAGAATAACACAGAATAAAAAAGAATAGAAAATAAAGGAATAAAATAGAATAAAAAAAATTAGAAGAGAATAAAAAAAAATAGAGTAGAAAATAAAAAATAGAATAAAACAGAAAAGAATAAAAAAAAAAAACAGAATAGAAAATAAATGAATAGAAGAGAATAAAACAGAAGAGAAAAGACAAAGGAATAGAATAAAACAAGAGAATAATAAAGAATATAAAACAGAACAGAAGTGAATAAAAAAAGAACAGAAAAGAAAATAGAGAAATAGAATAAAACAGAATCGCGCAGGCACATCTCTACGCACCCAAATGTCACGAGCCCTCGAATCAATGGCTCATGAGACGCTCACGTGTGTACGGTCGGCATCAGGGGAGAGGTTGTCACAACAAATTGAACAAAAAAAATGTCAAAAATAGAGAAAGGAAGGTGAAATAGTGAGACTAGGGGATTACCAACCACAACATGGCGCCGGCAGCAGTTCACCGCCAACCACAACACAGCGCCTGCAACAGGTCGCCTCCAACCACAACATGGCGCCGGCAGCAGTTCACCGCCAACCACAGCATGGCGCCGGCAGCAGTTCACCTCCAACCACAGCATGGCGCCGGCAACCACAGCATGGCGCCGGCAGCAGTTCGCCGCCAACCACATCATGGCGGCGCCTCTCACTATGGAAACACACGGAAACTCGCCTGCCAACCAGTGTCGTCATCAGGCGGAGACCGGCTCAGCCTCAGTGGGGACGTCATCGGGCGGTGCCAGAGTGGTGTGCACACTGCGAACGGGAGTTAGGAGATGCTGAGAATGTCAAGGCTGGCCTTGAGCGCCCGACTGAGGGTGAGGGGACACCGAGCACTATGGGGGAGGACATCTGACATTGTGTGCTACATTGACATTGCACCTGTTCACACTGACCCGCCCCCCCAAAACAAGAGTCCTCACCGACCTCTGACCCCAAGTGCTAAGACTTCACTGACCTTTGACCCCCACCACATTGTCCTTGCTCACCTCTGACCCCCAGCATGGGGTCATCACCAACCTCTGAATCCAAGTCCTAAGTCTTCACTGACCTCTGACGCCCAAGACGGGGTCCTCTCTGACGCCCAAGATGGGACGCTCTACGAGCTCCGATGCCCAACACAGGGTCCTCTCCGATGCCCAAGATGGGGTCCTCTCCTACGCCCAAGACGGGATGCACTCCGAGCTCCCATGCCCAATACAGGGTCATCTCCGACGCCCAAGACCGGATGCTCTCTGAGCTCCTATGCCCAATACAAGTTCCTCACCGACATCCGATGCTCAAGATGGGGTCCTCTCCGAAGCCCAAGACAAGGGTTTTTTCCAACGCCCAAGACTGGATGCTGTTCGACCTCTGATGCCCAACACAGTCTCCTCACCAGCCTCCGACACCCAAGACGGGGTCCTCTCCGACTCCCAAGGCGGTGTCCTCCCCAACCTCCGACACCCAAGATGGGGTCCTCACTGACCTCCAACGCCCAAGACGGTGTCCTCTCTGACCTCCAACACAGGGTCCTTGTCGACCTCCGATGCCCAAGACAGGGGTCCTCTAGAACTTCCTTGTTCTCTGCCAGGTGTCACCAGGTTAGACTCTATTTGTTGTCTTACACTCTCCTCTCTCCTCTGCAGGGCGATCAGATCAACTCCACCAAGTCTTGGAACAGGCAGTTTCAGCGAGGTTCCGCCTTCAAATTGCCAAGGAACTTAGGGGTTCTCTTCGTACCCCAGCAGGAGGCCTGGGTGGTGGAGCGTATGGGTCGCTTCCTACGGATCCTGGAGCCCGTACGTTCTCAGCACACACATTTTTACACACATTTAATAAATACAGATACTAAGAAAAGCTATAACTTTATCAATTCTGACTTCCCAGGATAGTTGTAATGCAAGATGGTTATAGAGAGTACAGTTACGTAGTTAGTCTGGCTGAAAAAAAGACAAAAGTCCATCTAGTTCAACCGTAGAAAAATTTTTAAAAGTTATAATCCTACACCCACAGTTGATCCAGAGGAAGGAAAATGACCCAGCAAAGCACGATCCAATTTGCTCCTGCAGGGGAAAAAATTCCTTCCTGATCCCCCGAGAGGCAATCGGATATTCCCTGGATCAACTTTCCCTATAAATGTTATATCCAGTTATATTCTGTGTATCCAAGAAAGAATCCAGGACTTTCCTACAGCAATCCACTGAGCTGGCCACAACCAACTCTTGAGGGAGTCTATTCCACATTCTCACAGCTCTTACTGTGAAGAAACCTTTCCGTATTTGGAAATTAAATTTCTTTTCCTCCAGACGTAAAGAGCGCCCCCTTGTCCTCTGTGATGATTTCAGGGTGAATAACTCTACACCGAGTCCACTATATGAACCACTGATGTATTTATACATGGTGAGCATATCCCCCCCTTATGTATTATACATGGGGATCATATCCCCCCTTATGTATTATACATGGAGATCATATCCCCCCTTATGTATTATACATGAGGAGATCATATCCCCCCTTATGTATTATACATGGAGATCATATCCCCCCTTATGTATTATACATGGAGATCATATCCCCCCTTATGTATTATACATGGAGATCATATCCCCCCTTATGTATTATACATGGAGATCATATCCCCCCTTATGTATTATACATGGAGATCATATCCCCCCTTATGTATTATACATGGAGATCATATCCCCCCTTATGTATTATAGATGGTGATCATATCCCCCCTTATGTATTATACATGGAGATCATATCCCCCCTTATGTATTATACATGGAGATCATACCCCCTTATGTATTATACATGGAGATCATATCCCCCCTTATGTATTATACATGGTGATCATATCCCCCCCTTATGTACAGTGAAGGAAATGCGTATTTTCTCCCCTGCTGATGTTGAATGTTCGCCCCTCACAAAGAAATGATCGGTCTAAAAATCGAATGTTCAGTGTATTGTAACACAGAATAGCAACAAGAAATTCAGCAGAAATGCGTCTAACAAATGCTGACTGATTTGCATGTTCATGAGGGAAATAAGGATTTGATCCCCTTCACAAAACATGACTTAGTACTTGGTGGCCAATCCCTTGTTGGCAATCACAGAGGTCAGACGTTTCCTGGAGTTGGCCCCCAGGTTCCCACACATCTCAGGAGGGATTTTGGCCCACTCCTATTGGCAGATCCTCTCCAAGTCATTAAGGTTTGGTGGCTGATGTTTGGCAACTCGAACTTTCAGCTCCCTCCACAGATTTTCAATCGGATTAAGGTCTGGAGACTGGCTAGGCCACTCCAGGACCTTAATGTGCTGCTTCTTGAACCACTCCTTTGTTGCCTTGGCCGTGTGTTTTGGGTCATTGTCATGCTGGAACATCCATCCACCACCCATTTTCAATGCCCTGGCTGAGGGAAGAAGGTTCTCACCAAAGATTTGATGGTATATTGCCCCGTCCATCGTCCCTTTGATGCGGTGCAGTTGTCCTGTCCCCTTAGCAGAAAAACATCCCCAAAGCAGAATGTTTCCACCACCATGTTTCACATTTGGGATGGTGTTCTTGGGGTCATAGGCAGCATTCCTCCTCCCCAAAACATGGCGAGTCAAGTTGATGCCAAAGAGCTGGATTTTGGTCTCACCTGACCACAACACTTCCCACCAGTCCTCCTCTGCATCATTCAGATGTTCAGTGGCAGACTTCAGACGGGCCTGGACATGTGCTTTCTTGAGCAGAGGGACCTTGCGGGCACTGCAGGATTTCAGTCCTTGTCGGCGTAGTGTGTTACCAATTGTTTTCTTGGTGACTGTGGTCCCAGCTGCCTGGAGATCATTGACAAGATCCTCACGTGTAGTTCTGGGATGATTCCTCACTGTTCTCATGATCATTGACACTCCATGAGGGGAGATCTTGCATGGTGCACCAGACCTAGGGAGACTGACACTTGTTTGGTGTTTCTTCCATTTGTGAATGATTGCACCAACTGTTGTCACCTTCTCACCAAGCTGCTTGGCCATAGTTTGGTAGCCCAGTCCAGCCTTGTGTAGGTCTACCATCTTGTCCCTGACATCCTTGGACAGCTCTTTGGTCTTTGCCATGGTGGAGAGTTTGGAATCTGATGGTTTGATTGCTCCTGTGGACAGGTGTCTTTTATACAGGTAACAGAATGAGATTAGCAGCACTCCCTTTAAGAGCCTGCTTCTAATCTCAGCTTGTTACCTGTATGAAAGAAACCTGAGAGCCAGAAATCCTGCTGAATGATAGGGGATCAAATACTTATTTCCCTCATGAACATGCAGATCAGTCATTTGTTAGACGCATTTCTGCTGAATTTGTTGTTGTATTCTGTCTCTCAGTGTTACAATACAGCGAACATTCGATTTTTAGACCGATCATTTCTTTGTGAGGGGCGAACATTCAACATCAGCAGGGGAACAAATACTTATTGCCTTCACTGTATGTGTGCCAGGTCAGCGGGATCCAGGTAAATGTGCCTATTGATATTCTGATCTAATGGCTGTTCTGATGATGAAAAAGGGATGGAAGATTGTTTTGGTCTTTGTCATCACTCGGATTATCTGGCCTTCTTTGCAGGGATTGAACATTGCCATTCCATTGGTGGACAAAGTCCGCTATGTGCAGGTCTTGAAGGAAATCGTCATCAATGTTCCAGAGCAGTCCGCTGTATCTCTGGGTAAGTGTTAAAGATGAACTTCACTCTTTCTATAAAGTGGTTGTAAAGGCTGAAGGTTTACAATGTGTGATGGAAAAAAAAAAAAACCTTCTGCGTGTAGCAGCTCCCCTGACCTGACCCCCATCCTGATCTAGTGACGTTCACAAGAGCCTTGGTTCTCCAGGAACTCTCACTCCTGATTAGCTGAGCCACTGGCTCCCACTGCTGTCAATCAAAGCCAGTGAACGGACACGCAGAGCCCTGGCTCAGGAGCGCTCCTGCTCGGGTGCCCCCATAGCAAATTGCTTGCTGTGGGGCACCCGACAAGAGGGAGGGGCCAGGAGCGCCAAGGGGGAAACCGGGATGAGGAGGATACGGGCTGCTCTGCACAAAACCACTGCACACCGCAGGTAAGTATATCATGTTTGGTATTAAAAGAATACCAAATGAAAAATCAGCAGCTACAAATAATGACTTTTACCAAACAGGTACATACCAGGCCATGGAGTCCAGCGATTTCCTCCCCGGGTTTCGGTGTCCCCATCTTGAAAGTGGAAAATCATGCGGTGCTCTGAGACTGGTCCTGCAGCCTCCTGGGACATGTGATGTGTCCTAGGAGGCTGCAGGCCCAAGATGATGTAAAGAGGAAGTGGGAGCTGGTCCCTGTCAAAAAAATGGTCGACAGAGGCTGAAACTAGCTCCCATCCTCTGGAACTCTCTACCCCAATTTATCAGACTATCGCCTACTCTGCTCACTTTTAGGCGATCTCTGAAAACCTCTCTCTTCAGGAAGCCTATCCTGCCTTCTCAGCTAATAATGGAATCTTCTACTCCCTCCTACCAATCCCATTCCCCACAGTTACTACCTTTTGTAACATTAGCCCCTCCCTCCTAGATTGTAAGCTCCCAGGATCAGGCCCTCTTATCCCTCTTGTATTGAACTGTATTGCTGCTGTATTGTCTCCCGTTTATATAGTTAAAGCAGCTGAGCAACTGTTAGCGCTATATAAATCCTGTATAA
>CATNWA010001062.1:0-33756 GCA_951230385.1 Staurois parvus | reverse complement strand
GGGCCCGGTGGCCTGCCGCTCCGCCTGGTGGCCCACTGCCTGCTGCTTCGCCTGGTAATCCGATGTGCTTGTGCCCGATTCTGCCCGGAGTCCTGCCCGATGTGCCTCTGCCCGGAGTCCTGCCCGATGTGCCTCTGCCCGGAGTCCTGCCTGATGTGCCTCTGCCCGGTGTGCCTCTGCCCGGTGTGCCTCTGCCCGATGTGCCTCTGCCCGGAGTCCAGCCCGGTGTGCCGCTACCCGGAGTCCTGCCCGTTGTGCCAGTCTTTGATATCCCGCCAGTTACCAGACCCGGGCGGTGGAACATTTTGCCCAGCTAGGACTGTTTGGAGCGTCCTGAGGCTGCTCCTTGAGGGGGGGGTACTGTCAGGAATGGACTGGCCAGCAATGGTGGGACTCACCTGCCTTTTGATCTGCAGTACCAGGGCTGGCCAGCGGGTGCTCCCAGCA
Organism: Staurois parvus; assembly: GCA_951230385.1. Taxonomy (NCBI): domain Eukaryota; kingdom Metazoa; phylum Chordata; class Amphibia; order Anura; family Ranidae; genus Staurois; species Staurois parvus. Next base: position 33,309 of record CATNWA010001062.1, on the reverse strand, counting down.
ATCAGAGACTCAACCTTTCAGCCAGCTAACACCTGGAACTGATGATACTGGTGTATTTAAGGGATGGCCAGACTTGCAGACTCTGCCTTGGTGTGGTGTTTGTCCTGGGCCCTGTATCTGTCCTGCGTCCTGTTTCTGTTCCTTTGCTGACCCTGCCTGATCTGAACTGCTGCTGACTTCTCCTGCTCTGATCCTGGCTTGTGACCCTGACCATCCCTCTGCCTGACCCTCTGTAATACGCTGCTTGCTACCTGTTCTGATCCCTGGCTTGTGACTCTGACCATCCCTCTGCCTGACCCTCTGTACTACGCTGCCTGCTACCTGCTGAACCTGGCCTGTGACCCCGACCATTCTCCGCTTGCTCCCCCTGTACCTACCTGCCCAATTGATATTGACCCGTCCTGCCTGACGACGCTTGCTTGTATGTACTGTTATCTGTGGGTGGTTGGTTGGGTTTGTTTGCACTGTATTATGTTTAGTATTGCACTGCGTTTATGTTTGTATTGTTAGTGTTAATAAATTATATTGCTTATCACATATCTGAAGTCTGCGTTTCCCTGCTTCAGTCACACACCTCTGGTCATACCTGGGAGCCCTGACAGCCTCCCATTGCTGCTGTCTCCATCTCCACACTCTGCCATGTGCCACTTTCAGGTCTCCTCACACTGCTGGTGGCTTCCATTTTGTCATAGGGTGCTGTATGGCCTCCCATTGCTGCTGCCAGGTCCGTAATCTGCCATGGGCCCCCGTACCGACTCCTCATGCTGCTGCCAGGCCCGTAATCTGTCATGGGCCCCTGTACCGCCTCCTCATGCTGCTGCCAGGTCCAGAGTGTGTCATGGGTCCCTGTACGGCCTCCCATTGCTGCTGCCAGGCCCGTAATCTGCCATGGGCCCCCGTACCGACTCCTCATGCTGCTGCCAGGCCCTAATCTGTCATGGGCCCCTGTACCGCCTCCTCATGCTGCTGCCAGGTCCAGAGTGTGTCATGGGTCCCTGTACGGCCTCCCATTGCTGCTGTCTCCATCGCCACACTCTGCCATGTGCCACTTTCAGGTCTCCTCACACTGCTGGTGGGTTCCATTTTTTCATAGGGTGCTGGCAGATTACGGGCCTCCCATTGCTGCTGCCAGGCCCGTAATCTGCCATGGGCCCCCGTACTGACTCCTCATGCTGCTGCCAGGCCCGTAATCTGTCATGGGCCCCTGTACCGCCTCCTCATGCTGCTGCCAGGTCCAGAGTGTGTCATGGGTCCCTGTACGGCCTCCCATTGCTGCTGTCTCCATCGCCACACTCTGCCATGTGCCACTTTCAGGTCTCCTCACACACTGCTGGTGGGTTCCATTTTGTCATAGGGTGCTGTATGGCCTCCCATTGCTGCTGCCTCCACCGCCACACTGTGGCTCCACACTCTGGTTTTGGCCCCGTGACTGCCCAAATGAGTGAAGTGTGCGGTGATTCTAAGATCGACGGCACTCATCTGCATGTCATACTGACTGACAGTATTATTTCTCTTCCCCAGCAGACTCCAAGGGCATTTAAATTAAAGGTAGAGTGTTCTGCACTAATATAAAGGCTCTCTGAAGCCTAGAAACACCCTTTTTATAAGTTAAATTTGCAGCGAATATATTCGACTCGAATCAAATTTATTCCTCGAATTCGCCGAATCAGCCGAATCGAATTTTTGAATAATTCGCTCATCTCTAGTCATAAGTCTCCTTACTAGCGGTTAGCCGCTGGGTGTCACTCTTCTAGCACCTTCCTTATAATGGTTGTGCTCCAGCGGCCTTCTTCTAGTTAAATAGGAAATTATGTAATGATGCCGCAATTCTGCTGGGAGATATCTTTATGGGGCGCTTGTTTGTATTGGGGTGCGCTCCAGCGGTCACACTTGGCCATAGAAACAGCTATATGTAATATTTATCATCTATTGCACTTGCAAACATTTATACAGATATGCGATCCATCTATGGGTGATAAAATATGCCTTTCTCTCTTTTCAAGGTATACTTTTTCAAGGTATAGTTTCACAATATATATATATATATATATATATATATACACTGTATATACAATCGTTTAGCATGATGATATGATCGCTCTATGGATTTATTCATTTATAATATGCACATCATACCACATGTTTGCATTTTGAGTCAGTGGATATTTCTAGAGCCAGGTGCAGGTGACTTTTTATTTACATGCATTACAGTATTAATAATCATTCAATTTTGCACAATTAGTTTGTTTTTATTGACCCTCTCCCACTTTGAGGTAGAGGGGAGGGGTCATGCGATCAGTGGCACCTATGACACACATATTTATTAGGGCCCCAACCTTTGTCAGCTTCAGCTCTGAGGAAGGGGACATGTCCCTGAAACGCATCAGCAGATCGAGTTCACCACCAGTCAGGTACTCTGCCATCATGTTGGGCCATCTCAGTGGTTTTACAGGCTTGTATATGCATCTCATTTTGTGATTATGTTTTTCATTGTTATACTTTCAATATACCTTGGATAATGTGCTAGGTGTTTGCGCTCTCTGTGTGCTTCTTTTTCCAATGTATTTGTGATCAAAAGGTGAACTTATCCTTTATTGCACAACTGCATTATTTTAAGCAGCAATAACCTTTTTCCTGTCAGAGCCATTTTGTTTTTGTGTTTTTTTGCACACATAAACTGTTTTATAGTCGACATGTGTGCAGCAGGAATGCCAATCCAAAATGCATTTAGACAGCTTGGTACAGCTAAAACCTATTACAGACACATCACCATAATAATAGTGAATTTCTCACAGTGATTTAATAGTGTTATGCTGGCAGTCATCCTTTTAAAGTAACACTTCAGTATTGGTGAAATATATTACTATGTCACCAATATGCATGATAGCTGCAATGCCAGGCGAGGTTGGTATAATATTGTGTGCATTCGGGTGTGTGCACCTGCTCCTGCCCGCATGTCAGCTCCTGCATTTGTATCCCCTTCTGTGGGTTGCCTCCATGCAGTTCAGAAGTGGATGCACACACATCTGCAAGCAACTCTGCACAGGGACTTTCTTTGCATTTCTGGACACTTACCAAGCCTGATTAGCATTTTGTTTTCTCATGTAAACAGTCTGATAGACTAGAGTGAGAACCACCAATCTTGAAATATAACCGTGGGTGCACAATTTCATCTTCAGAATTTTCCAGATGGGCTCTACTCTTTTTTAATCCAGTCTTATGGACTTGCAGGCTGTATTTCATTGCAGCAATGGATGGGAAGGAAAGAAGGAAGCAATGGTGCAATGAAAGGATAAAAGAGACATTGCAGATTTCTGAACTGAAGCTCAGAAGGGATTGTCTACTAAAAGGGAACCCATTTATTGAACAGTGGTTGTAGTGATGAGATTCTAGTATGCCCAAATATTAATTCAGCTGATTTCTGGTGTCAAATTTATGCTCATCCATTATGCTCTGCCAAACCTTTGGCGTTTATCAGCAGCCTCACAGTTGCCAATACTGTGGAAGGATGGGATAGCTGGACCCCCTTTCAAAAAAAAAAAAAAATATATATATATATATATATATATATATATACACAGTTGTGTTCAAAATAAAAGCAGTGTGTTGAAAAAAGTGAAAAAAAGTGAATAAAGCTCAAAATCCTTCTAATAGCTTTTATTTCCATACTCACAAATACATTGGGAACACAACACATTCTATTCCAAATCAAAACAGGAAAAAAAATATATCAAATGTGTGTTGTTCCTCTAAAACAATTGAAGAAAGGTGAATATTAGACTGTTCAAAAAAATAGCAGTGTTTGTATTCTTCTTTACAAACTCAAACATTCACTATATAAACTGAAAAATTTTGAAGATTTTGCTTTCCTGTGAATCAGTTAATGAATATTTAGTTGTATAAGCACTGTTTCTGAGAACTGCTGTACATCTGTGTTGCATGGAGTCAACCAACTTCTGGCACCTGTGAACAGGTATTCCAGCCCAGGATGATTGGACTACATTCCACAGTTCTTCTCTATTTCTTGGTTTTGCCTCAGAAACTGCATTTTTGATGTCACAAGTTTTCTATTGGATTAAGATCCGGGGATTGGGCTGGCCACTCCATAACATCAATCTTGTTGGTCTGGAACCAAGATGTTGCACGTTTACTGGTGTGTTTGGGGTCGTTGTTTTTTTGGAACACCCATTTCAAGGGGCATTTGCTCTTCAGCATAAGGCAGCATGACCTCTTCAAGTATTCTGCTGTATTCAAACTGATCCATGATACCTTGTATGCGATAAATAGGCCCAACACCATAGTATGAGCAACATCCCCATATCATGATGCTTGCGCAACCATGCTTCACTGTCTTCACAGTGTACTGTGGCTTGAATTCAGTGTTTGGGGGTCGTCTGACAAACTGTCTCTGGTCACTAGACCCAAAAAGAACAATCTTACTTTCATCAGTCCACAAAATTTCTCTTTACGCCAGTCAATGTGCTCTTTGGTAAATTGTAACCTCTTCAGCAGATGTCTTTTTTTCAACAGTGGGACTTTGCGGGGGCTTCTTGCAGATAGCTTGGCTTCACATAGGCGTTTTCTAATTGTAACAGTACTCACAGGTAACTTTATACCTTCTTTGATCTTCCTGGAACTGATTGTTGGCTGAGTCCTTGCCATTTTGGCTATTCTTCTATCCATTCAAATGGTAGTTTTTTTGCTTTCTTCCACGTTTTTCAGGTTTTGGTTGCCATTTTAAAGCATTTACGATCATTTTAGCTGAGCAGCCTATCATTTTCTGCACTTCTTTATATTTTTTCCCCTCTCCAATCAACTTTTTAATCAAGGTACGCTGTTCTTCTGAACAATGTCTGGAACAACCCATTTTCCTCAGAATTTTTAGAGAGAAATGCACTATAACCAGCATGTACATTTGCTGCCTTCCTTCCTTAAATAAGGGCAATAATTGCCATTTGTTTTTTTCAAAGAATGAATGACCTCACTAATAGAACTCCACACTGCTATTATTTTGAACATGCCCCTTTCAATTAGTGATTCAATTACACAGAATCAGCAGCATGCATGTCATGTTTGTTGGGTTTGTTGGATTTCTATTACTCTACTACACCTGCTAGTAAATTATTTGCCATGTAGAAATATCATTTCTACCAAAAACAGTGATTGGTCAGGTTAGTGATGTCTGACTGCTATTATTTTGAACACAACTGTATGTATAATATATATATATATATATATATATATATATGTGTGTGTGTTGGTTATGAGCCACATTGTCAGTGTATCGGAGCTGCTTTATGGAGAGGAGGGGCAGCTAACGGCAGCATAGGGAGAGATGAATTGATTGGATCAGTTAGCAGACTGTGCCATGAGTTCTGTGAATTGCAGGGATGGGGTACATTCTCTTATATGCTTCCCCTCCTTCACTTCAAGACCACAGATCTTTACTTAACCCCAAAAGTCATTTTTAGTATTTCTCTATATGTCAGCACTAAGTTCAATTTTACTTCACTTTATTTTTTCAAAGAAAAATAAAACGTGTGAAAACAGTATGCACCAAAACACTTTGCACTATTACCCATATTTCCTGTACCTCTATCCAATACTAAAAAACAAAATTGGAGAAATACCTAAAAATACACCCAAAATGACAAACAGGCCTAAAGGCAGAGTCAACCACACACAGCAGAGGGCAGGCTTGTGTGCTATTGTTTGTCCAGAGTGTCTGACAAATCTATTCTCTGCATGCAGGTAAGGTAACTTGCTGATTGGCTCTTGAAGTCAGCGTCATCTTCCTCCTCCCACACAGAGCAGCATAGTGGGCATAGTTTGTGTGTTGTTTAGATGTCATAAAGCAATTTAGTATGCTGTATATATTTAATGTGATTAAGGTAAAATATATCATTCCCTAGCAGGAAAAAAAAGCCCCCAGCACTAGGGTGGGTTGACATTACCCCAGGGTGGATCCATGGCTGTAATGGAGGACTGAAATAATGTTGGACGTCAGGCACTTTTTTCTTTTCCAGTAATTTTACTTGCTCCAGGCTAACAGGGAGAGATGGTTAGGGCTTCAAATACCTACAGAACATGTTTTCTTGACTGCAACCACACTTCTGCTGTCAAAGTACATAACGTAAACATGGACCATGGTGTATTCCAAAAATAAGGACCATCATGCAAACACTGGCAACTGTTCTCAAAGCTCCACATCCAGGCATTGGGTATCTCCATGCATCCCCTCCAAGGGAGTGCCAAGGTCCTATGAGGGTCAGACTCATTCTCCATACAGCAGGATATCTTCTCCTGGCTCTCCATCTTTGCTACTGTGCCCTCCTCAGCCAAGCAGGCCAGCTTGAGGATTTTGTGCTAGACCCAAATAGACCTCTGGCCTAACAAGAGCAAACTACTGCACCCATACATATAAAGTGCTAATGAATTACAAACCAACAAATAGATATAATCAATACAGTGACTAGTGAAAAAAGTGATATCACAAATGAAAGTGAAACACTAGTGAAAGAAAAAAATGGTGAAGCGCTAAACCAATAATTATACATAAACAAATGTTTGAATAACTATGTGAAAAATAAATAAATAAATGATATTAATATGCAACCATGACTCTCAAAATAAAAAGTGACACCTGCTAAAATTACAAATCCACAATAATGTGTACAATAACAGATACCTGATCTAATAAATTGAAGTGATATTAACAATAAAAATCATGAAAGGTGCTCAAAATATAAATATTGCAACTATATGGTCAACAATCCTCTGTATAAATCATTCAGTGCAAGTGAACAGTGCAAATACACAACAGTGATCAGTCCAAAAAAACAGTGTTTCAATCTTCCATAGTGTAATATTTAATGCAGCCTTTTATTAAAAACAAAAGAAGTACACTCACATGAACCTGCAGTCCCTTCCTCCAGCTGTGTGTGGGTATGCTGCATCCATGTGGTACTTCCTGGGTGTACTGGGTGTACTAAGATGGCGTCCTCCACCGGAAGTGCGTCACTCGTACCGGAAGCTGCATATCGGCGTACCTACATGTTACGTCACGTGGTCTCGTGACTTCCTTGGCATTAAATACTACACTATGGAGGATCTTTTTTATTACTCAGTGGTATTGTGAGTAATATACCCCACAGAGTACCTTTATAAAGGGAACAGGAGGAGGCATTCGAGGAGGAACAGGAGACCATAAATGATCCTTGGGCTTTCCGGAGAGTTACTAGCCGGTGATGTGAAGGATCCAGTGTGATCCTGAATGCTTGTTTGGCTCTTTGAGGTCACATTAAGGAGGTGAGGAGGCACTGCAGCTGGAGTGTGCTGGCACTTGCACTAAGTTACCACTTTATACACATTGCATGGTTTCTAATAACACTTAATAATTGTGATTGATGGACTTATAAGTGTTTGGTTTATAAGTTTTATCTTTGAGAATGAGTAAGGACACTTTATACGAGTTTTACTTATTGTATTTTTGTGTGTTTTTCACTATTGCAGGTCACCAAGGTGACCCTTTCACTAGTGTTGTTCACTTTCATTTGTGATATCACTTTTTTTCACTAGTCACTGTATTGATTATATCTATTTGTTGGTTTGTGATTCATTAGCACTTTATGTATTTTATATATATTTTTTTTTAGTTAGCGCTGCACTATTTATATTCTTAAATTGATTGGTTATCACTGTGTTGGCAGCTACTGATTAGGGCTTATTTCCATATCAGCGCAGGAGGATTTTTAGTTTTTATTTTCATACATACTGTATAAGGTGCAGCGCATAGGACATGTGAAGTAAATAATAAAGCAATACAGTGACAAAGGTATATGAATTAAATATACATGTATCTCAGTGCAATCAATGTGATAATAAAAAAAAAAGTCCTTCCGATATAAATCTGTGTATCAGTGCAGTAATCACAGCAAATCCTGTTCGGACCCACACAGTGCTCTGGAGGCCAATGTGCAATTTGCCACCAGTATGCACTCACCAGAGGGCTACTTGTTAAGTAGCAAATGTAACAAGAGGTCTGTATTATCCACTCTCCAACATCTGTAATGGCCCAGTTATATCCTAAAAGGAAATGCTCACCATGCTCACAGAGCCTGGAAAACGGTATATATAGTGTAATTTTTATTTAAAATTATGCATAAAAGCATTGCACATGGAAAACCATAAAGTCATTAAGTATGCCACATACCAAGATGGCCGCCGTTCCGAAGCAGGGACCAGGCAGCGTGATGTCAGCACATAGGCTCCACCCACTGCAGACATCAGAAGCTAACACCATTTAAATAGCCTGCGAGGCGTGCCTCTAATTACCGGGTGTCATTTTGTTGTAGTCCATGCCAGATGCCTTTTTTTTTGTAAAAGGAATATTTAGTAAACAAAAAATGTACAAAGGAAATTACCCCATTGCATCACTCTAGGACACTGAGTATCTTTATGTTCATCTACAGTTTGCTAGAAAAAGTATGTGAACCCCTTCCTTTTATTCTTACTAACTTGCCTGACATATATTCTAGTTGACTCCAGGGTGGCAGAACTTAACAATGTCCACTGATTATTTACACCTACAGTTGCAAGAAAAAGTATGTGAACCCCTTGGGATTACGTGGAGTTTTGCATGAATTGGGCATAAAATGTGCTCTGAACGTTATCCAAGTCACAACAATAGAAGAACACAGTCTGCTGAACATAATACTACACAAACATTAGATGTTGCCATGGTTTAATTGCACATAACATGTAAACATTCACAGTGCATGGAGGAAAAAGTATGTGAGGCCCTAGCTTAATGACTTCTCCCAGAGCTAATTGGAGCCAGGAGTGAGCCAACCTTGACTCCAATCAGTGTGATGATATTGGATGTGTTGCTGACAGCTGTCCTGCCCTTAAAAAACACACACCTGTTTTGGGTTTACAGGTTTCAAGAAGCACTGTCTGATGTGAACCATGCCTCGCAGAAAAGAGCTCTCAGAAGACCTATGATCAAGAATTGTTGACTTGCATGAAGCTGGAAAGGGTTACAAAAGTATCTCCAAAAGCCTTGATGTTCATGTGTCCATGGTAAGACAGACTGTCAACAAATGGAGAAAGTTTAGCACTGTTGCTACTCTCCCTAGGCATTGTCGTCCTGTAAAAAAATGACTGCAAGAGCACAGTGCAGAATGCTGCATGAGGTAAAGAAGAATCCCAGAGTGTCAGCTAAAGACCTACAGAAATCTCTGGCATATGCTAACATTTTTTGTTGACACATCTACAATAAGGAAAACATTAAACAAGAATGGAGAACATGGGAGGACACCACGAAGGAAGTCATTGCTGTCCAAAACGAATATTGCAGCACGTTTGAAGTTTGCAAAAGAGCACCTGGATGTTCCACAGCACTACTGGCAAAATTTACTGTGGACAGATGAAACTGAGATTGAGTTGTTTGGGAAGAACACACAACACTATGTGTGGAGAAAAAAAGGCACAGCACACCAACATCAAAACCTCATCCCCACTGTAAAACATGGCGGAGGGAGCATCATGGTTTGGGGCTGCTTTGCTGCATCAGGGCCTGGACGGATTGTTGTCATTGATGGGAAAATTAATTCCAGAGTTTATCAAGACATTTTGCAGGAAAACGTACGACCATCTGTCCGCCAACTGAAGCACTGCACAGGATGGGTGATGCAACAGGACAATGACCCAAAGCATACAAGTAATTCAACAAAACAATGGCTGCAACAGCACGGAATACGCCTTCTGGAGTGGTCCAGTCAGAGTCCTGACCTCAACCCAATTGAAATGCTGTGGCATGACCTTAAGAGAGCGATTCACACCAGACATCCCAAGAATATTGCTACACTGAAACAGTTTTGTGAAGAGGAGTGGTCCAAAAATGACTCCAGATCGTTGTGCAGGTCTGATCTGCAACTACAGGAAACGTTTGGTTGAGGTTATTGCTGCTAAAGGAGGGTCAACCAGTTATTAAGTCCAAAGGTTCACATACTTTTTCCTCCCTGCTCTGTGAATGTTTACATGTTATGTGCAATGAAACCTTGGCAACATCTAATGTTTGTGTAGGAATTTGTTCAGCAGACTGTGTTCTTCTATTGTTGTGACTTAGATGACGTTCAGAGCACATTTTATGCCCAATTCATGCAAAACTCCACGTAATCCCAAGGGGTTCACATACTTTTTCTTGCAACTGTAACTGGCCAATATATTGTGTTTTTGTGCATTAAAAGTAAAAAAAGTGTATTTTATTTTCACAAAATGTGCGCTTAAAAAATCACTGTGCGAGTACTATGTGACATTAAATATTGCAGCACCCACCATTTTATTCACTAGGGTGTCTGCTTTAAAAAATATATAATGTTCAGGGGTTCAAAATAATTTCCTAGCAAAAAATACAGATTTATTTTCATGTGAACAAAAAGTGTCAAAAAAGGCTTGGTCTTCAGGTGGTTAGAAGAGTGAATGATGTGTGGCATAAACTTCAAATGCTGGGTATAAAATGCCTCAACCCCCAAAATTACCCCTTTTTTGGAAAGTAGACAACGCAAACTATTTGTTGAGAGGCATGTTGAGTCAATAGAAGAATTTATTTTTTTTCCACAAGTTTATGAAAATTTTTTACACAAAACGATTTATTACTCACACATGCCATGGGTATATGTGGAATTACTCCCCAAAATACATTCTGCTAATTCTATCAAGTATGGGGGTACAACATGTGAGAGACTTTTGGGCAGTCTAGCCAAGTACAGGACCCCAAAATCCAATAAGCACCTTCAGGCTTTTAAATGGCTTTATTTCCTCTTTATTTCCACTTCATGACTACCTATCACAGTTTCGGAGGCCCTGAAATGCCAATTAGCACCAAACCCCCCAAATGACCCATTTTTGCAAAGTAGACACCCCAAGGAATTTGATAAGAAGCATTGTGAGTATTTTGCAGATCTCGTTTGTTGCCACAAGTTTTTGTAAAATGAAGAAAGAAAACAAAAACATATTTTTTCTTTTCTTTACTTGTATTTAAAAACCTTGTGAGAAAAAATGAGATCTGAAAAATACTCAGCATGCCTCTTTTTAAATTCCTTAGGGTGTTCACTTTCCAAAAAGGGGCCATTTTGGGGGGTTTGGTGCTATCCTGGCATTTCAGGGCCTCCGAAACTGTGATAGGTAGTGAGGAAGTGAAATGAGGAAGTTACGCACCTTCAGGTTTCAAAGTGGTCATTGAATTTCAGGCTCCTGTATGCGGCTAGGCTCCCAAAAAGTCTCACACACGTGGTATCCCCATACTCGGTAGAAGTAGCAGAATGTATTTTGGGGTGTAATTCCACATACAGTCATGGCCGAAATTGTTGGCACCCTTGATATTTTTTCCTGAAAATCAAGTATTTCACACAAAAAAGGTATTGCATTAACACATGTTTTGCTATACACATGTTTATTCCCTTTGTATGTATTGGAACAAATATAAAACAGAGGCAGAAAAGCAAATATGACATAATGTCACACAAAACCCCAAAAATGGGCTGGACAAAAGTATTGGCACCCTTAACTTAATATTTGGTTGCACACCCTTTGGAAAACATAACTGAAATCAGTCGCTTCCTATAACCATCAATAAGCTTCTGACACCTCTCACCCGGAATTTTGGACCACTCTTCCTTTGCAAACAGCTCCAGGTCTCTCTTATTGGAAGGACACCTTTTCCCAACAGCAATTTTAAGATCTCTCCACAGGTGTTCAATGGGATTTAGATCTGGGCTCATTGCTGGCCACTTCAGAACTCTCCAGCGCTTCTTTGCCATCCATTTCTGAGTGCTTTTTGACGTATGTTTGGGGTCATTGTCCTGCTGGAAGACCCAGGATCTTGGACGCAAACCCAGCTTTCTGACACTGGGCCCTACAGTGCGACCCAAAATCCTTTGGTAATCCTCAGATTTCATGATGCCTTGCACACAGTCAAGGCACCCAGTGCCAGAGGCAGCAAAACAACCCCAAAACATCATTGAACCTCCACCATATTTTACCGTAGGTACTGTGTTTTGTTCTTTGTAGGCCTCATTCCGTTTTCGGTAAACAGTAGAATAATGATGTGCTTTACCGAAAAGCTCTATCTTGGTCTCATCTGTCCACAAGACGTTTTCCCAGAAGGCTTTTGGCTTACTCAAGTACATTTTGGCAAACTGTAGTCTTGCTTTTTTATGTCTCTGTGTCAGCAGTGGGGTCCTCCTGGGTCTCCTGCCATAGCGTTTCATTTCATTTAAATGTCGACGGATAGTTCGCGCTGACACTGATGCTCCCTGAGCCTGCAGGACAGCTTGAATGTCTTTGGAACATGTTTGGGGCTGCTTATCCACCATCCGGACTATTCTGCGTTGCAATCTTTCATCAATTTTCCTCATCCGTCCACGACCAGGGAGATTAGCTACAGTGCCATGGGTTGCAAACTTCTTGATAATGTTGCGCACTGTGGACAAATGCAAATCTAGTTCTCTGGAGATGGACTTGTAACCTTGAGATTGTTGATATTTTGCCACAATTTTGGTTCTCAGGTCCTCAGACAGTTCTCGTCTCCTCTTTCTGTTGTCCATGCTTAGTGTGGCACAGACAGACACACAATGCAAAGGTTAAGTGAACGTCTCTCCTTTTTATCTGCTTTCAGGTGTGATTTCTATATTGCCCACACCTGTTACTTGCCCCAGGTGAGTTTACAGGAGCATCACATGCTTGTAACATTCTTATTTATCCGCAGTTGTGAAAGGGTGCCAATACTTTTGTCCAGCCCATTTTTGGAGGTTTGTGTGACATTATGTCGAATTTGCTTTCTTTCCTCCCTTTTTTTGTTTTGTCCCAATACACACACAAAGGGAATAAACATGTGTATAGCAAAACATGTGTTAATGCAATACGTTTCGTGAGAAATACATGATTTCCTGGAGAAATATCAAGGGTGCCAACAATTTCGGCCATGACTGTATACACATGGCTTGTGTGAGCAATATATTATTTAAGTGACAACTTTGTGTAAAAAAAAAAATGTTTTTGTCATTTTCCAAAAACTTGTGGAAAAAAAAACAATTCCTCCATGGACTCATAATGCCTCTCAGCAGATAGCTTAGGGTGTCTACTTTCCGAAAAGGGGTCATTTGGGGGTATTTGTACTGTGCTGGTATTTTAGCACCTCAAGAAATGTGATAGGCAATCAGATAGTAAAAGCTGTGTAAGTTCAATTATCTATACCAGGGGTCCTCAAAACTACGGCCCGCGGGCCACATGCGGCCTGCCGAGGCCATTTATCTGGCCCGCCGGCAGGGGCGGGACACTAAATACAGGGGCGGGCAGGGGGCTGCTGTACCTTACCTGGCTCCGGTCCCAGTCCCTCGACGATCCAGTCCAGGAAGCGCTGCTCCTGCATTCACTCCGGCCACTCCCTTACTCCTGCCGCTCGGCTCTGCCTTCTCACTGGTGATTGGGCGCCAGAACTGTAGCTCAGGAAAGGCACACAGACAGCCAATCACCTGCGAGGAGGTGGAGCCGAGCGGCCCCGCAAACATTGAGTGAGAGAGAGGACGGAGTGAAGGACAGCTGACAGGTAGGTGTGCCGTGCTGATGGTGCTGCTGCAACCAGGTATGCTGGCTGCAGTACCACCTAGGCTGGAGCAGGGGTCAGCAAGTTACGTGTTATTCCTGTCAGTGGGAGGAATAGTGCCCCATCATTGGTGTCACTGGTTATAATGATGGGGCATTATTCCTCCCACTGACACCAATGATGGGGCACTATTCCTCCACTGACACCAATGATGGGGCACTATTCCACCCTCCACTGACACCAACGATGGGCACTATTCCACCCTCCACTGACACCAACGATGGGGCACTATTCCTCCCCCCACTGACACCAACGATGGGGCACTATTCCTCCCCCCCCACTGACTCCAATGATGGGGCACTATTCCTCCCCCCCACTGACACCAACGATGGGGCACTATTCCACCCCCCACTGACACCAACGATGGGGCACTATTCCACCCCCCCACTGACACCAACGATGGAACACTATTCCTTCCCCCACTGACACCAGTGATGGGACACTATCCCCCCCACTGACACCAACGATGGAACACTATTCCTCCCACTGACACCAATGTTGGGACACTATCCCCCCCACTGACACCAAAGATGGGGCTCTATTCTTCCCACTGACACCAATGATGGGACATTATTCCTCCCACTGACACCAATGATGGGGCACTATTCCCCCCCACTGACACCAATGACGTACTATTCCTCCCACTGACACCAGTGACGGAGCACTATTCCCCCCCACTGACACCAATGACGTACTATTCCTCCCACTGACACCAAAGATGGGCACTATTCTTCCCACTGACACCAATGATGGGGCACTATTCTTCCCACTGACACCAATGATGGGACACTATTCCTCGCACTGACACCAATGTTGGGACACTATCCCCTTCCCCCACTGACACCAATGACGGGGGAATATTCCCCCCCTCCACACTGACATCAACGATGGGGCACTATTCCTCCCCCCACTGACACCAATAATGGGGCACTATTCCTCCCCCCCACTGACACTAATGATGGGGCACTATTCCTCGAACTGACACCAATGATGGGGTACTATTCCTCCCACTGACACCAATGATGGGGCGCGATTATTCCCACTGACACCAATGATGGGGCACTATTCCTCCCACTGACACCAATGATGGGGCACATTTATTCCCACTGACACCAATGATAGGGCACTATTCCTCCCACTGACACTAATGATGGGGCACGATTCTTCCCACTGACACCAATGATGGGGCACTATTCCTCCCACTGACACCAATGATGGGGCACTATTCCTCCCACTGACACTAATGATGGGGCAAGATTCTTCCCACTGACACCAATGATGGGGCACTATTCCTCCCACTGACACTAATGATGGGGCAAGATTCCTCCCACTGACACCAATGATGGGGCACTATTTCGCTCCATAAGACACACTTGGGGGGAAATGTCTGTGCATCTTATGGAGCGGCCGGCCCAGTATTCCCGCTGCCGTTGTATGTCCGCAGTCTCTGGTCATATCCTGTACTGTGTCCGCATTTGTTCATAGTTTTTTTTTTTTTAAACTATAGTACGGCACCCCAACGGTCTGAGGGACAGTGAACTGGCCCCCTGTTTAAAAAGTTTGAGGACCCCTGATCTATACCATAGTTTGTAGATGCTATAACTTTCACACAAAGCAATAAATATACACTTATTGGGATTTTTTAACCAAAACATGTAGCAGAATACATTTTGGCCTAAATGTATGACTAACTTTGAGTTTTTTGGATATTTTTTATGACAGAAATGAGAAAATATCGTTTTTTCCAAAAATGTTTTTTATAGTGCCAAAAATAAAAAGCACACAGGTAATCAAATACCACCTAAAGAAAGCTTTATTTGTGTGAAAAAACGGATGTAAATTTCATTTATGTACCGTATTGCATGACCGCGCAATTGTCAGTTAAACTACTGCAGTGCTGTATAGCAAAAAAATGGCGTAAATTGCAGTATCTATACCATAGTTTGTAGACGCTATAACTTTCACACAAAGCAATCAATATACACTTATTGGGATTTTTTTACGAAAAACATGTAGCAGAATACATTTTAGCCTAAATTTATGACTAACTTTGAGTTTACTATATATTTTTTATAGCCACAAGTAAAAACTACTGTTTTCCTTCAAAATTTGTGGTCTTTTTTTGTTTATAGTGCGAAAAATAAAAAGCGCATAGGTGATCAAATACCACCAAAAGAAAGATCTATTTGTGTGAAAAAAAGGACGTAAATTTCATTTTGGTACAGCATTGCATGACCATGCAATTATCAGTTGAAATAGTGCAGCACCGAATAGCAAAAAGAGGCCTGGTCATTAAGGGGGGTAAATCCTCAGGATGGCAAGTGATTAACACCTGAGGTTATATTTATCAATCAGTGATGTGCCATTCACCAAACAGGCACTGCAAGTGTATCATGTACCTGGTGATGGAGGCCAATGGAGAGAGGACTTCCCTTGCGGCTAAGTTCCGGACTCCCCTGAGAGTGGGACAGCGGGAGTCTGGCCCAAAGTTGCACAGGTCGCCTGTAGGAGTGCTGGTTGGTGGTTCAATCAGAAGCACTGCTGGTGCATGGAGACAGGTCTACAGACAGGAGGAGCCTGTGCATGGTATGCAAGCCCTTCCAGGATTTGGATGTTTACTGGATAGTCGGTTCAAGCCAAGGTCAGATACCAGGTGGTAATCAGAGCAGTCGTAGTCAGATGGGATAGCCGAGGTCATTCACAGAGGAGCGAGAGAGAGAAAGAATCCGTAAGCCAAGCCGAGGTCAGATCAGGGGTAAATCAGCGTAGACAGGTCCAGGAGCAAGCCGAGTCGGTAACAGGAAATCAAAAGTCAGAATCATAGGAAACAGGAACCAGGAACAGGGCATGGGGAGCTAGAGATCATCCAGCAACCTGAGGAAGTGATGAGCCTCCTTATAAAGGCCGTCTGGAGCCAGACAGAGGCTGATGTGTACTTCTGCGGCCATGTAGAGTACTGGCAGAAATGCCAGATCTTCCAGAACTCCCGCCCTGGACAGGGCCCTGACAGTGCCCCCCCTCCTAAAGGGCAGCCTCCGGATGCCCACCTGGGCCATATTTTCAGGATACTTGGAATTAAATTCTCGGAGAAACCTGGGGGCATGTACATTCCCTTTTGGTTCCAAGGACCTTTCTTCAGGTGGGTACCCCTTCCATCTGACCAGGTACTGGATTTGTCTTCCCCACCTTCTGCAGTCCAGAATTGCTTCAACCTCGTATTCCGTCTCCTCCCCAACTGTTATCGGCCTCAATGTGGCGTGGCATGGAAGCTATCAGCCTGTGTTATGGAAGACCAGGATGCTTCAATAGCGGCCTTCAGCTCTTCTGCATTGTTCGGTCTCATGTTTCTCATCTTTCTCTTGGCAATGCCCCATAGATTGTCTATGGTGTTCAGGTCAGGCGAGTTTGCTGGCCAATCAAGCACAGTAATCCCACGGTCATTGAACCAGGTTTTGGTGCTTTTGTCAGTGTGGGCAGGTGCCAAATCCTGCTGGAAAATGAAGTCAGCATCCCCATAAAGCTCGTAAGAATAAGGAAGCATGAAGTGCTCCAAAATCTCCTGGTAGACGGCTGTGTTGACCCTGGACTTAATGAAGCACAGTGGACCAACACCAGTAGATGAAATGGCTCCTCAAATCAACACAGACTGTGGAACCTTCACACTGAACTTGCAGTGTGTGCCTCTCCATTCTTCCTCCATAATCTGGGTCCTTGGTTTCCAAATGAGATGCAAAAGTTGCTCTCATCAGAAAAGAGGACTTTGGACCACTGAGCAACAGACCAGGTCTGTTTTTCTTTAACCCAGGTAAGAAGCTTCTGACGTTGTTTGTTGTTCAGGAGCGGCTTGACAAGAGGAATACGACATCTGAAGCCCATGTCCAGGATCCGTCTGTGTGTGGTGGCTCTTGATGCACTGACTCCAGCCTCAGTCCTCTCCTTGTGAAAGTCCCCAACACTTTTGAATGGCCTTTTCCTGACAATCCTCTCCAGGCTGCGGTCATCCCTGCTGCTTGTGCACCTTTTTCTTCCACACTTTTCCCTTCCACATAACTTTCTATTAATGTGCTTTGATACAGCACTTTGGGAACATCCCTCCTTATGGAGGGTGTCAATGATGGTTTTCTGCACAACTGTCAGGTCAGCAGTCTTTCCCATGATTGTGATTCCTACTGAACCAGACTGAGAGACCATTTAAAGGCTCAGGAACCCTTTGCAGGTGTTATGGCTTAATTAGCTGATTAGAGTGGGACACTTTGAGCCGAGAATATTGCACCTTTTCACAATATTCTAATTTTCTGAGATTGTGGATTTGGGGTTTTCATGACCTGTAAGCTGTAAGCCATAATCATCACAATTATGACAAATCACGGCTTGAACTATCTTGCTTTGCATGTAATGAGTCTATCTCATATATTAGTTCACCTTTAAGTTGCATTACTGAAAAAAAAAAATGAACTTTTGCACGATATTCTAATTTTTTGAGTTTCACCTGTAGATACCTAACATGTCACACTTTAAAATTGTGAATGCCTGCTGAATGGGGCCAAACTATGGTACTTAAAATTCTCCATATGCAATTTTTACAGGTTACCAGTTTAGAGTTACACAGGAGGTCCGGCACTAGAATTATTTGCTCTTGCTCTGATGTTTGTGACGATACCTGGCAAGTGTGGTGCGATCAACGTTTTCCTAATGTGTGTAATGCGGGATGTACGTATGCATTCTTATTTGCACATATGCACAGGGGGGTGGGGAGCTTTACATTTTTTTATTATTATTTATTTTATCAAACTATTGTTTTTTACACTGTATACTTTATTTTTTTGTATTAACTTTTTTGCCATCAAAAGGGATGAACAACAACGTGCCAGGTCCACTTTATGGAGAGATCTGAGATCTATTAGACCCGAAATCTCTCCTCTGGTCTCCAATGCAGCTGATCAGACCCTGATCAGTCTGATCGAATGCTTTCCTGGCCGCTAACGGCCAGAGCCCAGGAAAGGTGGTGGTGGGAGGAATGAGTAGACCCACTTCCACCTCCTGCAGAAGTGATCGAGTGGCTGTTCAGTGACTCAAATCACTTCTGTGTTAAAAAGAATTGCTGGTAGAAAGTTCTGACACTGGGATGTTGCCTGTAGCTGCAGACATCATCCTGGTATAACCACTGCAAACCAAGGACATAATACAGCGGCAAGTGGTTGGTTAAAGTGAAGTTCAACCCAAAAATGGAAGCTCCGTATATCTGCCTCCCCGTCTGGTTTGACAGGTACCCGCTCTCTCAGTTCGCTGCAACAAACTGAGCCAGACATTTGACACGCCCCCCCCCCCCCTTCCACTGCCTTCTGGGACACTTCACAGGTCCCAGTGGACTGCGACCCATTCACTTCATGCATGCGCAATAGGAAACTGCCTGCAAAGCTGCAAGGCTTCACTGTTGGTTTCCCTTAGTCAAGATGGCGCCAGCACCTGACAGCCGATTGAAGAATCAGCTTGGGGTGAGGACACTGCTGGACCACTGGACAGGTAAGTGCCCTAATATTAAAAGTCAGCAGCTACACTATTTTTTGGGGGGGGGAAAGGGGGGCTGGAACTCCACTTTAAACAGTTTCTAATTACTGTTCTTTGCCTTCCACCAATTTTGTGAATTGTTCACCACAGTGCATACCCTAAGACAGGGGTGGGCAACCTTAAAGAGGTGGAGATCTACCTGAACAACAAGGGAGAAGTCGAAGATCACCTGGCACAGTGTAGCCCAATGTCGCCTCCTCACACCTGATTTAAACCTCTAATTGTCGTACTACTTTGTGGCAATCACATGCACTGCATGGCAAACATGGGTTTAAATCAGATGGTGAGGAGGCAACACATCCTCCCCACTTGATCACTTTTCAGAGGAGCAGCAGAGCCCCCTATTGCTTTTGGTGAGTGCTATCGCCTGCCAAACATGACCCATTCAAGTAAATGGGGCCAGTCTGCAAGCACCCCACAAATGCATGCTACTGTGGGGTCCAAGGGTTTAAAGCAGGTGGGGAGAAAGCAACACACTGCTGTCTGCTTTAACCCCTTGTTTTCTGTACGGCACAATGTTGTAGGGTGGCCTCATTCACTTGGATGGGTTATGATTGGCAGGTGCTACTCCCACCAACCATGACAGGGTATATAACGCCTGCTGCAGCTGTGCCATCTATGTCCATGGCTATTGCAGCTAAAAGGAGGTGCGGTGGGGGGGTGATTAATTTATGAAAAAATTAAAAAATACAATAAAAGTATAAAATCTTGATGGCTAAATCCAATTTCAGTTCTGTATGTGCACCATCCAGCATCTAGTACTTCTTAATATTGGTGATAAACTGGTGTCACTTCTCCAGTTATTCCAACACCTCTTTGTGCCCAAAATTATTATATGTGGTGTAAGTACTCTCCACCAGATGTACTCTCACCTGGACGCTTGGGTCCCTCATCTGACAATCATAATAGTCATGTGTTGAGTGAAGCGCACCACTTTTGGAGAAATGATTGTGTCATATGACACATTAGATGTGAGAGTGTGAATAGTGTGGGCAATTCGCTTTGGTATAGGATTTGCACATAGCAGCTCACAAGGTTGTTTGTATTTATATTATATGTTTTACTATGGGGTTTTACAAACCCCCAAACTGCAAATGTAAATGAACCCTTACTGTTCTGAGCCCCCTATAAGTCTGCTTTCACACTTATGTACTGAGGTTTGCCTGCACCAGGGATGCAGCAAATTGCCTCTGCAACTTTCCTGCGTTAATTGCACTTTGCCATAGTCTTCTATTATTGTAATGCACTTCCTGAACACCAAAACTTCTGCATTCAAGGTGTTTTGGTGCGATTTCAGAAAGAGCACCAAATCTTCAGGATATAATACCAGCCTATGGCTAAGTGCAGCAAACCCGCAGGAAAGCTGGAGGTACACTGCACTGCACCCGCTGTGTGGATAAACCGCAGCACATCAGTGTGAAAGCAGCCCTCTCCTATTATGCCCAGTGTATTGCTTCACAGTAACCTGAAGATCTCTTCTTTCCTGCTTCTGGCACCACTCTGGAGAACACTATGTGGGATAAGAGGTGGAGTGCAGCTGGTACCACTCCGCATAGGACAAAAAGCCAGCACTACAGAGGGGGCATCAGCTCTTGCTTCCTACTACAGCTTCAACTTTACAAGTAGTCCCTCTGCATTGCACTGTGTTTGATGCTCTGGGATGGCGGATCAGCAAGCCCTAAACGTGATCTACCAGTCACCTGACCTAGATCTGCTGGTAGATCGCGATCTACTGTTTGCTGACCCCCACCCTAAGAGATAAGCACTCACCAGATGGTACTGACCACTTATCTCTAAGTTTGTCAAAATTTACATTTTAGCTGGATCCACTCTATCTTTACTTCTTTTCCTCCTCCAACGTGTAGGCTCTCCTTTAAATAGCAGCTGAGGAAAAATAAGGGAGAAGAGGCAATATAAAAAGAAATCACATCTCCATGTACTATACAGCACTGTATAATAAATACCTTACTGGACACTGCTACCTCCATGCATCTGGAGTGGGGTCACAGATATTATCCTGTTAGATGTATACCCACCCTCTCTTCTCCTGTGGTCCATTTACAGACTGTGAATGGACAAGGGGAGAGGAGAGAGATGGGTAAATGACAGGATCTGAAAGCAGCAGCTCTTCTCCAGTGAATGGCAAAGGGGAGAGGAATGGGTGGGTAAACAATAGGATCACTTCACTGTGGCAGCTATAGCTTCCTTATGTGCAGCATGGAGGCTCGTTGCTGGCAGTAGTATTTGACAAACTAATAAATAAAATTATACAGTAAAGAGGGGTGCTGTGAGCATTTTTGCATACTTTTACAAGGGGTAACTTTTTGCCATTGGAATTTAAATAAATCAATTTAGCTAGACCTTAAACCCAGTGGTGGCCTGTCAGGGCCAGCAAGACCTTCTCTCTTGTCCCAAAGAGACCAATAATTTAGGTTTTAAGATATTTTTTCATGAATGTGAATTAAATTATTCCCAATTGTCTAGTCTCTTCATTTCATAGCTTTTCTCTTGGTTGTGTAAGAGGTGTAGAAAATAGGCAGCCCCATAAAATTTAAATCGAAAGCCTAATACCTAATATAACAGTAATCTATCTTTGTCAATAGAAGATACTAGTGATTGCATTTTTACTGCATCATCACAAGAGGGCAGAACTACTTCCTGTGATAATAGGAAGACACAGAAGTAGGAACAAAAAGTCTAACACTTTGTTTCCTACAGGCCAGTGATTACAGTGAACATATCCAGTCACATGTAATTAAGGGTTTTCTGTGTTTGTTACAGGTACCGTATTTGCCGGCGTATAAGACGACTTTTTGACCCTTGAAAATCTTCTCAAAAGTCGGGGGTCGTCTTATACGCCGGTACACATGTTAGGGGGGGCTGCGGCATTAAGTACAGGGGTTTGCAGGGGCTGACGTCTCTTACCTGGATCCAGTCCCACGACGATCCGGTCCAGGAAGCGCGGCGTCTCCTTCAGTTCGGCCACTGGATGTTCGTGCGGCTGCGCGGCTCCGCCTCCTCACCGGTGATTGGCCGCCAGAACTGTAGCTCAGGAAAGGCACACAGGCGGCCAATCACCGGCGAGGGGGCGGAGCCGAGCGGCCCCCCGCGAAAATTGAGTGCCGGAGCAGCAGGTAAGTGCTCTGTGTAGAGGTGCTGCTGCAACCACATATGCTGGCTGCAGCAGCAACATACCAGAACAGGGTCAGCAAGTCTCAGTGGGAGGAATAGTGCCCCATCATTGGTGTCACTGATACCAATGATGGGGCACTATTCCTCCCACTGATACCAACGATGGGGCACTATTCCTCCCACTGACACCAACGATGGGGCACTATTCCTCCCCCCCCACTGACACCAACGATGGGGCACTATTCCCCCCCCCACTGACACCAACGATGGGGCACTATTCCTCCCCCCACTGACACCAATGATGGGGCACTATTCCACCCCTCACTGACACCAATGATGGGACACCATTCCTCCCACTGACACCAATGATGGGGCACTATTCCTGCCACTGATACCAATGATGGGGCACTATTCCTGCCACTGATACCAATGATGGGGCACCTATTCCCCCCACTGATACCAATGATGGGGCACCTATTCCCCCCACTGATACCAATGATGGGGCACCTATTCCCCCCACTGATACCAAATGATGGGGCACTATTCCTCCCACTGATGCCAATGATGGGGCACCATTCCTGCCACTGATACCAATGATGGGGCACTATTCTTCCCACTGATACCAATGATGGGGCACTATTCCTGCCACTGATACCAATGATGGGGCACTATTCCTCCCACTGACACCAATGATGGGACACCTATTCCCCCCCACTGATACCAATGATGGGGCACTATTCCTCCCACTGATACCAATGATGGGGCACTATTCCTCCCACTGACATCAATGATGGGGCACTATTCCTCCCACTGGTGTGCATTGGAAGAGGGGTAGTCTTATACGGCGAGTATAGCCCAAACACTACATTTTAGCAGGAAAAGTAGGGGGTCGTCTTATACGCCCAGTCGTCTTATACGCCGGCAAATACGGTAAGCAGGAGGCTGTTTAACATGATAAATAGGACAGAATGACTTAACATGTGCCCTGGTGGTTAGTAAATGTCGCTGTTACTATTATACAATCAGATTACTTGTAGCATAAATGTGAATATATATTGCAGCTATGTGATTTGGCGCTAAGATACAGGGAATGTGATTTCTCTATTGTAATACGCTATTGTTATGCAGAATAGGTCACTAGCATATTTGCAGAGGTCTAGATATTCAGTATTGCAATTAAAGATGTTTATTAATGTATATGAAAATACTTATTAATGTATATGGAAATATTTAGTAATGTATACAGGACAGTGATTACAGTGAACATATCCAGTCACATGTAATTAAGGGTTTTCTGTGTTTGTTACAGCCATTCCTAATAAAACACTTCTGGTTTCACCCGACCCATCCTTCGCACAGTTGAATTATTTACCGTATGTGCAACAAAATTGGCGCCCAACGTGGGGCTGGGTGAAAGGAACGCCAAAAGGTCCGAAGTGAAAAGGAGTGACTACACTGTCCGTGGTGAAGTTAAAGAAAAACATTAGGAGTATGGATATCGAAAAGTTGCAAGATGAAATCAGTGAACATCTGATTCACATGACAGTCGATGATCTCATGGAGACTTGCCAGTTTATAAAGGCCTCCGAAGCAAGTATGGCAAAAGGAAAAACCCGGCGCCATTACATGCGGATAGTGAATGAGGTGTTAGATGAACTGGTAGAGACTGAAAGTGAAGAAGTGGTGACACAATTTCTGCAGGCAACTAAGAAAATTCATTGGTGAGTTAGAGAAGAGAGATAACATTGAAGCACCAAGCAATAGTGGCAAAGACCCTCAAGCAGAACAACAGTTAAAGGATTAAAAACAGCAATACTACAGTATACAGGAAAAACTTCAAGAAACGGCCAAGATGATAGAGGGACAGATGAAAGAACTTAGCACTAAAGACAAAGACTCAAAAGAAAGTCCTGCAAATCAAGACCCTAATCTAGTTGCTCAGAGACTTTCCCATACTAACTTGCCAGAAGTTACAATCAGAAAGGACTTTCAAATTGCTGGCCAGATAGGTGAAAAGGAACAGAAAGATAAGCTGTCCTATACTAACCTCATGCACCAGATTGACATGGGACTGCAAAAGGGATATCCTGAGTCAGAGCTTGTGGAAGCTGTGGTGAAAGCCATTAGTCCTGGGTCAAGTCTCAGAGGCATGCTAGAGCTGAAGAGTGGACTGACCCTAGTGCCACTCAAGAGAATCCTAAAAAGCCATTATAAAGAGGAAAATTCTTCCGAAACTATACCAACAATTGATCAATATATCACAGAATAGTAAAGAGACTCCCCAGAACTTCCTATTTAGGGCCATTGCATTGAAGGACCGTTTGCTGTTCGTTTCACAAGGGGAAGGTTCAGATGAACACTTTGGCACTGAATTTATACAAAAGAAATTCTTAAGGTCAGTGGGCACCGGACTGAGAAGTGACCATATCAAGTTTCAACTAAAACAACACTTGGACGATCCTACAGTCTCAGATGAGTTGCTCATAGAGAAGATAAAATGAGGCTACAAACATGGAGATGGAAAGGGAGCAGAAACAAAAGAAATCTGAGCACAGTAACCTGACGAAGGGAAGAGAGTGCCAGGCCAACATCCTCCATTGTTCACAGGTACCAGGCACCATCCCTTTGCTTCCATCACAAACAAGTAGTCTGGCAATCCAAAGCCTTCAAAGAGTAACTCTGACCTTGAAAAGATAGTAATACAGTTGCAACAAGAAATATTCGATATGAAAAACACTTCTCCAAGATTCGAGAACTCGACAACAGCATGGCTTTGGAGGGACCTAGAACAACTGTTGGACGAAGGACAGGGACTTGTCAATCTTGTGAAAAGACTGATCAGAGAGACTGCATGTGACCATTGCTTTAACTGTGGTCGAGCTGGACATAGGGCGAGACAATGCAGAGCGGCCAAACAAAATCAGTTAAACGGGAGAAGGGTTGCTGTTAAGGGACCGACAGTAACCTGTGCCAGAACCAAACCTGCGTCCCAAAGTGCAAATCATCTCAGTAGTAAAGAAACCAGTCCCCAACCTACCATCAGAGCCCTGGCTGGAAAGTTAAACGCAGACTACTGGAGGAAAACGCCAACCTGCCCTGCTCAAAGACTATCCCCGACAGCTGAAAAATTGCCAACCAATGTGAATGGCATCACTTTGAAAAAACACAACAAGCTACTGGGTCTTATTGGAAAGAGATGCCTTGTGAACTGTGAAATAGACAACACTCCTGTCCAGGCCTTATGGGATACTGGATCTCAGGTTAGCATTATCAATGAGGGACTGGAGACAGCGAGTACTGCCACACACTGTGCTCCGATCGTTTGAAGAACTGCTGGGACCAGGGGTACTCCAAGGGAAAGCAGCCAATGAGACAGAGATTCCGTTCTCAGGTTGGATTGAGGTAACCTTTCAGCTTACATCGAGCAGTAATACTACCAAACAGTTATTAGTACCACTAGTAGTCTCTGAGCATGAGAAAGTGGCTGAGAAGCCAATTATCGGCTATAATATAATTGATGAAGAAACATTCAAAGAGACAGTTGCTGATGGGAAGAAAGTTATCCCAGGTTTTGTGGACATATTAAGAACAGCTTTGGAACTGCCAACCCCCAAAGCAGAAGTCCTTGTAAGCTTACTACAAGCCAACTGTAGGGAAACCAGTGGTGCTATCGTAAAGACTGGTACTAAGAACAAAAGAATCCCTGCAAATACTGTAACATACATCCGGTGTAGTGCTCACACCAAACCGTCCTTGCAGGCTCAGACAGTTTTGTTTACACCGAGTGAGGCTTATCACCTGCCGGATGGACTGCATATTGGTGAGTCATTAGTCCATTTCAAAGAGGACAATTCTCCAAACTGACCATTCCAGTTTGGAATACAACTAAATGGGACATTGTGTTACCAGGTCAAAACAAAGATTGGAGGTGTAGAGCCCATAAAAAACAACATATCCGGCTCAAGTACAATTGAAACAATCAGCAAATGTGTTTACTAATTCGGTGACCTCTGAACCACAGACACTCAAGGTAGGGCCAAAAGGGAAAATTGGAAATCCAAATGAGACTTATCCGTGGGTGGGGGATGACAAACAGGAGTGCTGGGACCCGCCAGTGCCTTTGAAACACCTCCTCCTGAAGATCAACAAATCGTCAAAGAAATGCTAAGGGAAGAATGCAATGCTTTTGCCAAAGATGACTCTGATGTAGGATGTATTCCTTCTTTACAGTTACAGATTCGTCTCAAAGACAGTACACACCAGTCACGAGAACGTACATGTCTGTGCCGAAACCACTGCACCAAGAAGTTAAGGAATATCTGCAGGATCTGATAAATCGAGGATGGATTACAGAATCAAAATCATCATATTCCTCACCCATTGTGTGCGTAAAGAAAGAAAGATGGCAGTTTTAAGACTGTGTTGCGATTATAGAGAGTTGAACCAGAAGTCCATTCCTGACCGTCATCCAATTCCTAGAATCCAAGACATGCTGGACAGTCTAGGAGGAAGTTCATGGTTTTCTGTGCTAGACCAGGGGAAAGCATACCATCAAGGATTTATGGAAGAAGCCAGTCGACCATTGACAGCATTCATTACACCTTGGGGTTTGTATGAATGGATCTGAATACCCTTTGGTCTGAGCTCTGCACCAGCTGAATTCCAACGCAGTATGGAGACATGTTTAATAGGACTGAGAGATGAGATTTGCCTGCCATACTTAGATGATAACCTTGTTCCATAGTAAATCATTCCAGGAGCATGTGGAGCATGTCCGGTCAGTACTCCAACGTTACCAACAACACGGAATCAAGTTAACAGCCGAGGAAGTGTGAACTTTTTCAAAATAAAGTCAGATTCCTGGGCAAGATTGTGTCAAAAGAAGGCCACTCTATGGACCCGGCCGAAACACGGCACCTGTTCTTGCCTTAAGAAACAAACAACCAAAGACTGTCGGAGAACTCAGGAAACTATTAGGATTTATTTCCTACTATTCGCCTTACGTTCAAAACTTCTCCAGAATTGCCAAACTCTCTATGAAACTATTGTCAGCAGGTTTTGACACCTACCACAAACCTCAACACCAGATAACCAGAAAAGAAGAGGAGGAAAAACCAATTCCAAAGTCAAAAGGTCAACTTCCATCCTATCAGTCTATAGCCTGGACTGACCATCATCAGGTAGTACTGAACCAGCTCATTGAAGTGTTAACTCATCCTCCAGTTATGGGTTACCCCGATTATTCCAAACCTTTGTTCTTCACTGTGATGCCTCACAAGAAGGACTAGGAGCCGTATTATACCAAGAGCAAGAGGAGAAACTAAAGGTGATTGCTTATGGGTCTAGAACTCTCACACCTGCTGAGAAAAACTACCACATGCATTCAGGGAAGCTCGAGTTTTTAGCAATGAAGTGGGCAATATGTGATAGATTCCGAGATTACCTATATTATTGTCCATTCATTTGTTGTATATACTGACAACAATCCACTAACCTATGTCCTCACTACAGCAAAATTGAATGCTACAGGACATCGATGGGTTGCAGAACTAGCTGACTTCAACTTCACTATTAAATATCGTCCTGGGAGAAAGGAATGCTGATGCAGATTTTGTACTTTCTCGTATGCCATTGAGTCCTGAAACAATACATGCAACAATGTTCACAAGCAGTAGACCCAAAGTCATCACTTCATAACCCAAGCAATTCAAGCACATCAAAAAGAAAGGATACCTTGGCTATGTCCAATGACGATTGCCAATACAACCGATGCAACACCAAAGAAGGTAACTCAAATACAAAAGAGATTACAATAAGAACCGCACAGAAGGAAGACTCTGTGATTGGAAAAAGTATGGAAGTATAAAAGCCAAAACAAGTTTCCATCCAAACAGGGAACGACAAGGTGAACCTGTTGATCTTTTCATACTTATGAAACAATGGACCAAACTCTACCTCGACGACAATAACATTTTGAGACGGAAAACATCATCTGGTTCTCAACTAGTGTTGCCCAAGTTGTACCATCACTTAGTATGGAGGGAGTTACACTGAAGAGATGGGACACTTAGGAGTAGAAAGGACTGTAAATTTAATCAGAGAAAGATTCTTTTGGCCACATATGCAAAGGGACACTGAGCATTATACATCACACGTCAATGTACTTGTCTGAAAGACAAACTCGGCCAAATAAGCTTGTTCGGGCCCCGTTGAACAATATTGTGACAACTTATCCTTTTGAGATGGTCTCCATTGACTTTCTTCATCTCGAGAAATGGTAAAGGTGGATATGAGTATATCTTAGTGGTTAATAGATCATTTTACAAGATTTGCTCAGGCATATGCAACCAAGAACAAGTCCGCAAAAACTGTTGCTGACAAAATATTCAATGATTTTGTCTTGAAATTCGGATTTCCCTACCAGAATTCACCATGATATGGGTAGAGAGTTTGAAAATCACTTGTTTTTGACATTAGGGAAGCACTGCCACATCCAAAATTCTCACACAACGCCATATCACCCAGAAAGGTAATGGGCAAGTTGAAAGATTTAATCGTACCTGCTATCCATGCTTCGTACCCTGTCACCAGATTCCAAAAAAGGACTGGAAAAATTCACTAGCAAAGGTAGTCCATGCATATAATTGTACTCGAAGTGAAGCTACAGGACAATCTCCATTCTTTCTACTGTTTGGAAGGTCTCCAAGACTACCCATTGATAGTATGTTTGACACTCCAGTAACTGAAAAATACAAGAATACTCTGAATATGTGAACATATGGACAGATAGAATGTCTGAGGCCTATAAGGTTGGCTTCAAAAATAGCTACTCAAGCTGCACAGAGAGGAAAAGAACACTATGACAAGAAAATTCATGGAGCTGAACTTCTACCAGGTAGCAAAAGTTCTAGTCAGAAATCTTACCGAAAGAGGAGGTCCAGGAAAATTGAGATCATTTTGGGAAGATACCATACATGTTGTTCTTAAAAAGAAGTGTGTGCAGACAGTCCAGTGTATGAAATCAAACCAGAAACTGGAAAAGGCCGAACAAGGATTTTACATCGCAACTTACTATTGCCATGTGATTATCTACCTAGCGACCAAGGTCAACAAATACCCAAAAGAACCAGTGCAAGAAAGCAAGGGAAGGATCGAAATACAAATACTCAAACAACCTACACAGACATCTGAGGGAGAATCAGAAAATGAATCAGATCATGAACAAAGAAACTGGAGATCTTTTTCATCCCAGTCACCCAGCATGACCACCCAGAGGAAAGTACAGAGCTAAAATCCAGAAGCTATGTGAGTTCTACCCACGTCAGCTGGAAGTAAGTGAGTATGATTTAGAAGGAGTCAGAGAGGACTGAGCCTATAGATCAAATTGAACAAATGAGTATGCATTTGATGGGTAATAGAAGAAGAATGCCCAGCAACAGAGAACACAGAACAACTTGTTGAAAATGATGTAGAGGAGAATGAGGACCTTTCAGATTCACTTCCTCAATGTAGAATACAACCCTACAGGAACAGGAGACAACCAAAGATTTTGACATATGACACTTTAGGTGGTCAACCCAGTAGTGTGTTACCAGAGTTTCATCTATACAGGTTTATAGACAGTATTCCTACATTACCTGTTGATTAGCTGGTATTTTCAGTTCAGAATGTTTTGCTGAAGACTATAGAAGTTGGTAGAAGTGATTATGTTTATTGATCCATTGTTTACTATTGTGGGACACTATACCAAAGTTAATTACCTAAACCAGAATAAATTATAGTTTACTTTTCTGTTGGTTTAAGTAAGGAAAAATGTAATTGCATTTGTACTGCAGATATTGTAGGTCAGGCAGATAAATAGTTTTAGGTGAGGGAACTAGATGTTACACAAGAGACAGAGTCGGTCGATAAAGTACAGAGCAGTAGATGGCAACGTTATGCTGCATTGTTGATGTACAATGGGTATACTCCGCCATTATGATAAAAAGGTATAAAGTAAATAAGATGTTCCCTAGTTTCTCATCACCTTTGTCTAAACTTAGTAACCTATTACAATATGTATAGAAAGGGGTTTTACTAAATAGTTTGGTTATACGCAACTATATCTTGCCATGGTACTATAGCGCTGTGGGCCTGGTGGGAAGCTGTGATGTAATAGGGAGTAGATGTCACAGGGAGGATGTTTCCTCAAGTAACTTGGTTACTACTTACCATTGGCTTCCTATGGTTACTACTAGACAAGTAAAATAATGTTTTCTTAAAAAAATTCTGCGTATGTCAGGGACGACATAACAAATTTGTGGGGGAGAGTGTAAGAGGTGTAGAAAATAGGCAGCCCCATAAAATTTAAATCTAAAGCCTAATACCTAATATAACAATAATCTATCTTTGTCAATAGAAGATACTAGTGATTGCATTTTTATTGTACCATCACAAGAGGGCAGAACTACTTCCTGTGATAATAGGAAGACACAGAAGTAGGAACTAAAAGTCTAACACTTTGTTTCTACAGGACAGTGATTACAGTGAACATATCCAGTCACATGTAATTAAGGGTTTTCTGTGTTTGTTACAGGTAAGCAGGAGGCTGTTTAACATGATAAATAGGACAAAATGACTTAACATGCCCCTGGTGGTTAGTAAATGTCGCTGTTACTATTATGCAATCAGATTACTTGTAGCATAAATGTGTATATATATATATTGGCAGCTATGTGATTTGGCGCTAAGATACAGGGAATGTGATTTCTCTATTGTAATACGCTATTGTTATGCAGAATAGGTCACTAGCATATCTGCAGAGGTCTAGATATTCAGTATTGCAATTTAAAAGATGTTTATTAATGTATATAAAAATACTTATTAATGTATATGGAAAAATTTAGTAATGTATAGAGGACAGTGATTACAGTGAAACATATCCAGTCACATGTAATTAAGGGTTTTCTGTGTTTGTTACAGCCATTCCTAATAAAACACTTCTGGTTTCACCACACCCATCCTTCGCACAGTTGAATTATTTACCGTATGTGCAACACGGCGCACAAGCAGGGTGCGGGGAGGCCGTTTATAGACGGCCACCGACCCTGCAGTGCCACCGTCCGGCCGTTTAATATGCAACGGCTGGTTGGGAAGTGGTTTAAAGAAGTACACTGAACTATGATCTTCTTTGTGGTTGTCGAGTTTTACCCACAGAGCCGGCTGTACTGAAATCAGGTGCCATTGGAAGGTTTTTCAACAGCGATTTATAAGGGAAAGATTGCCCACAAGGAGCAAGTTATGTGCTACCCCCACTTATAGGGGAGATGGCTTATCTGATCTGTGTCCACATCCAGGTCCATGTGAGAAGCTGAGGGTCCACCTTGACTTCTATGTTCACTGTGGTGATTCACGTACATTGAAGACTTGCAGCACTGGGATTTCTGGGTGCAGTCACCAGTAGGAAGATGTTCCACTCTTTTTGAAATTCTGAAGAATTAGTTTTTCATGTGGACTTTAGTCACGTTTTGAGTTTGTCTTTAGATTTGTTCTCACTAATATTTTGTTTGTTGATAGCAGCGCGACACACTTTTATTTCATTTATTTGGTTTTTATGTGAACACACAACACGTGTCTGCAGCAGCTCATACTCAGCACTTTATTCAACACATTTGGCAGCGCAGAACTCCTTCTTGTTTTATTCCTAAGAATTACAGGCCTACAGTATAAAACAACAAATTTCCATGCAAAACAATGTACTGCTTTGACATTCAAAAATATTGGCATATATCAGGAGGCCGCCAGGGAGGTTAACCTTCATGCACCCCTTGTGAAACTTCAGACCAGGCTCAGGAGACGGTTTATTTTAAAAGAACTTTGTTGAAAGTCTTCTCAACATACTGTAAAAACACAGTCCAAAAAGAGCTCCTCACCAACTATTCTGATTTGTGTCTGCCCAGGCATACCTTTCCAGGTGTGAGTCCATTACTTGGTACAAGTCAATGCTGAGTCAACTCCTTGTAACCGACTTGCTTTGTACCCCATATGTGCCTTATCTAACCCAAATGCTTAAATGCTTGTATTAACCTTCTTGCAGTGACTTGAGTAACTTCTAACCAGGCTCAGAAACAATTTTAAAAACTCTGTTGAGTCTTCTCAACATAAAAACACAGTCCAGTACAAAAAGAGTTCTTCACCAACTATTCTGATTTGTGTCTGCCAGGCATACCTTTTCCAGATGAGAGTCCATTACTTAGTACAAGTCAATGCTGAGTCAACTCCTTGAACCGACTTGCTTCATACCCCTTATGTGCTTTAACTGACCAAAATGCTTGTAATTGCCATTAACCTTCATGCACCCCTTGAGTAACTTCAGACCAGGTACAGGAAATGGTTAAAAAATCTTTATTGATTGTCTCAACATACAAACACAATCAATGCAAAAGAGTTCTTCACTAACTATTCTGATTTGTGTCTTGCCAGCATACCTTTCCAGGTGAGAGTCCCTTACTTGGTACAAGTCAATGCTGAGGCAGTAGAGCTCCCAGGGAGCTCCAGGGTGGCTGTTGGCTGTAAAGGTTTTACATCTTCTTTCTGTGAACCTCTTGCTTCTATTCCCATGTGGCTGGGAGCTGTGTCAGCCGAGCCATATCTGTAAAGCAGCTGGAGATGACAACTTTATGGTTTGTCTCCTGTCTTCTTCCCATGCAGAACTTGTGTAAGCAGAGCTCTCCCCTTTTTATAATAGCACAGGGAAAGAGGCAGAGCCCAGAAAGAGTGGGAATCTGCAGAACTATCATTAACCCTTCCTGTAACCTAGGCAGCCTGACTAGCTTACTAACATGATACATTCCCCTTGTAGGTAGATGCCTACAGCCTGCCAATCCACTACGTGCAGCAAAGACTTGAAGTGTAAGAGGAAGACGAAGCAGCAGTAGGAGGCAGAGGGGACAAGGAAAATATGT
>CATNWA010001061.1:0-43243 GCA_951230385.1 Staurois parvus | reverse complement strand
CTGGTGAGTGTAGACCAGTCCCAAGGGTGGTTTACCTTTCACGAGTTCATGCACTACTGTCCGTCACGGAAGAGACCACACGTGCAACATTTCATAGGCACTCTCTGAGTTGGTACTCTCACACGAAGGACATTTCCATTATTCAGAGATGATTCTATGAACTTATTTTTAGCACGATTTACCAGTTTACATCATTATTGCAATTCTTTGCACTTTTTGGTTTTTACATGCGTTCATTATTGATCACATGCATTTATAGCGCTGCACTTGTCTTTAACATAGAATTAAATTATGTGATTAAGAGAATGAAGATATATAACTATATGGGAAATTAGAAGTATATAAATTATTTGAGATATAAGTGTGAAAATGTTTAACATTTGAATATAGAATGTATGACATTTCATTAGTAAATGCAATACTTTCCTGATCATTTTGGAGAAACAGCAAAAAAAAAAAAATAGCAAAAGAGAATTTTCAGAATGTAATAGTACAGCTGTAATTAGAATTTTCTATCAGGAAAACGCCAATGTTAATAAAGCCCGCGCTTATGCGCCATCTAGCGAATATATCCGGTATTTGCACCTAAAGATGTGCCAGACGGGATACCTCATTCACTAATGGCAAAGTAGTCAGTAGACGCTCGTTAATGAGCTTGCTAGACGCTGGTCAGACGACTGATTGATTGACCGGAGTCTGCCTGAATGGTCAGACTCTGCTGATAGACTCACATCTTAGTGAATCAGGGCCTTGGAGTCATTGGTGAAAGCAAATATAGAAGTAACAACAATATCGGACCATGCACGTGTCACAATGACGATAATTTGGGGAAGAGAGCAAGATATGTTTAATATGTGGAAACTAAACAAATCACTCCTTCAGGATCAGGAGACGGAACTGAGAGTAAAAAAAAAAATAGAACATATTTTGAATTAAATGAGACGGAAGGAGCCCCAATTGCCTACGGTGTGGGAAGCACATAAGGCATATATCAGGGGAATCTTGATAGCAGTGGGAGCAGAAAAAAAGGGAGAATGGCAAAAGAAGATAAATACGTTAATAAGTGAATTACATGATTTAGAACAGCTACATAAAGGAGAATAATAAAAGATATACAACAAAAAGTGATCGAAAAAGGGAAGAACTAAGCAGCTTAATGGAGCAAGAATCACGGAGAATATTTAATAGGATGGCAAGGGAAAGATATCAGTGGGGGAATAGACCTGGTAAATATTTAATGAGCACACTGAGAAATAAGAAATCAGGGAATTTTATAGAGAAAATTAGAAAACGATAATGGTGAAATGGTGTATTCAAACACTGATATTGCGAATGTATTTAAAAAATACTATAGGAAGTTGTATAAAGTGAACCCGAAAAAAACCAAAAGGAATGGAGGAAGAAAGAATTAGGAAAAGACAGATGTATTTAAAAAGAAGCGGAATTACCAAGGCTGGGAGAGGAACACTTGGCTCTGTTAGAGAAAACCAATAACACAGGAGGAAATCCAGTCGGCGCTGAAAGGGACAGCAGAGGGGAGGAGCCCTGGGCCCAGATGTGTATACTGTGAGATACCATAAAAAATTTAAAGAACAATTAGTCCCTAAACTTTGTACATTTATGAATGCACTAGGAGAAGGAATGGAAATGAGGAAGAATCATTACAAGCACATATTACCATCATACAGATGGAGGGGAAAGATGGGACCCATTGTGCTAGCTACAGGCCTATCTCACTGTTAAATACGGATACGAAATCATACGTGAAAGTTCTGGCTACTAGGCTGAAAGCCTTAATGCCGGAGTGGATCCATTTAGATCAAGTGCGATTTGTTCTGGGGAGGGAGGGAAGAGACAACGGACTAAGATCTTTATTCCTCATAGAAAAAAGTAAGAAAAAAAAACTTCCAGTGTTGATCATATCGGTTGACACTGAAAAGGCATTCAATAGGGTAGACTGGGGCTTCATGATGGATACACTTGAAGTTTTGGGAATGAGTGCAAAAATGAAAGAATGGATTGGAAAACTTTATAGTTACCCATCTGCTGCAGTAAAGGTTAATGGGTCATTATAAAATGTATAACAAGAAAAGACGGGGTTCCCCGTTGTCGCCCCTGTTGTTTTTTATATCCCTAGAGCCTTTTTGGCAACAGTGCGACATAGTCTAGATGTAAAAGGGATACAGGTAGGGGAGATGGAACATAAGGTGGCAGCATATGCTGATGATAAGCTATTTTATGTTGTAAACACTAGGCTGACATTACCTAATTTAATGAGACTATTGAAACAATATGGAGATATATCAAATTTAAAAATTAACCCATCCAAATCAGAGATTCTTAATGTCAACATTTTGGCAACTGAAAAAAAGGCTCTACAAAGAGAATTCCCCTTTACATAGAAAGAAAGAGAATGAAAGTACTTGGGAATAACATTAACCTCATCACCCAAAAATCTCTATAAAATAAACTACATCCCATTAATTAATGATATAAAGGACAAACTGAGGGGAATGGCAGTTGGACCATGCTCCTGGATAGGACCGATAAACTTAGTAAAAATGATTATTGTCCTGAAAATTCTATATAAATTTCAGATGTTACCCATACAGCTTCCAGGAAGCTATTTTAAAGTGATTAAGAGAATGATATTGAGGTACATTTGGGAAATAAAAAAACCAGAATAAGCTATGAAGTGCTCTGTAGGGATAAAGAAAAGGTGGGCCTAAGTGTGCCGGATTTTAAGAGATATTATTGTTCTGTTTTGTTGTCACGTATTTTTGACTGGACATATAATGCAATAGGGAAAAGTTGGGTTAAGATAGAAAATACACTAAGTGAGACACAGTTAGAGAGGATTGTTTGGTTGCTATAGCAGTACCGCAAACAGGGGGAAGGCACGAGCACTTATACACGGATTGTAATTCACAAACAAATGGCATGGGAATTTAACTCACTGTTAATACCACTAGTGGGAACAGATTATTTGCCACCTGGGAAGGAAGTTATTTCTGGTACATGGATAAGAAAAGGGAATGCACAATTAAACGATTTAATGAAAAAAGTAGAAATATGTCCCTTTCAAGAGCTTAAAAATAAAAAGGAGGTGTTTTTCACATTAGATGAATGGAGATATTTTCAATTAAGTCATTTTGTTGCAACACTCCCAAAATTATTAAAAACAATGGAGAATTTAAACCCATTTGAACAAACTACTTAGTGAAAGCAAGATACGGAAACATAGTACCTCCCGTATCTATAAAATTCTTACTGCAATAACAGGGTCTATTTCTCCATTTTATATAGTAAAATGGGAAAGGGAACTTGGAATATCATTTAATGAGCAACAAAAAAAGAAAATATTTACATTAACACACGGGGCTATAGATATGATGGTGGTGGAAATTAATTACAAATGCCTAACCAGGTGGTATAATACGCTGAGTAGGGCACACATGCAATATGTTGACAAATCACCTATGTGAAGGAGGGGATGTGGGATTAATGTGATATATATGGTGGGAATACCCCAAGATACAGGTATATTGGGAGGATATAATTCACTTAATGCAAGAGATTTGGGGGACTACTTTCTCAAAAAGATTCGGCACATGTTTATTCCATATAACTGAGGTTACTGTAGAAAAATATAAAAATTTGATGATATACCACCTAATAAACACAGCAAGGGGATTAATACCCAAATACTGGCAGGAGCAAGAGGTACCGAAAATAAAAAGACTGGATAAAAAGGGTAAATTTTATTTATAGGATGGAGGAACTGTATCATATTGAAGAAGACAGATTGGAGAGATTTAAAAAAAAGATCGGAAAAGTGGGATGGGTTTAAAAGATCAAATAAATATGCTGAATTGGTAGAATTAGAGAATGATGAAAAGAGAGGACATGCATAAAAAGAAGAAAAAGAAAAGAAGAAGGTAGGGGGGAAAGAGGGGAAGGATGAAAGGGGAAGAAAAGGGAAAGGGAAAAAAGGAGAAAAAAGAGAAAAAGATGGGGAATGGGAGGTAGGAAGACAGGGAAGAAGAAAGGGAGATCCTGAGATTAATAAAGGAAGGGAAGGAACTGGGAGAAATAGGGGTAGAAATGGGTGGCTGGGTATGATTAGGATTGGGTAGGGGGATTTTGGGTGCAATGAGAAAAGGGAAAAGTTTTTCTTTGTTTGTTGAAAGATGTGATAACTGAATTTTGTAAAATTAAGCTATTGAAACTAATAAAAATGTTTTAAAAAAAACTGATGTAATTGCTTGAGGGTTCTAAGTAATTTTCAAGCAAAAAAATACTGATTTTAATATGTGTGTGAAAAATTTAAAAATTGTCCCGGATCCAATTAAAGTATAACTTGAATTTTTCTGAAATCAATTCTCCCCTCATCAGTTGCATACACTGGAAGGATGTTGTGGAGTTCCACCTGCTGCAGGTTTTATTGAAACTGACATATGGGGGTTTATTTACTAAAGCTGGAGAGTCCAAAATCAGACTCCCTTCTGCATAGAAACCAATCAGCTTCCAGGTTTCATTGCCAAAGCTTCATTGAACAAGCTGAGGTTAGAAGCTGATTGGTTTCTATGCAGAAGGGAGTCTGATTTTGGACTCTCCAGCTTTAGTAAATAAACCCCATGGATTCTGCTCACTTCCCATTTCCTGCAGGTGCTTTCTATTTCCTGAGTGAGGATTTTCCTGCTATGGTTACATGATCCATGTTAGTGCTGAAATAGAATAGAATTGGTTGTGACAGAAGTGAGCCACTCAATTTATCAAATAAACTTCTGCTGGGAGGGGATTTCTGTTCACTAACAATTTACTCAATGCCAGCATACAAGGAACCCATGTTTGAAATGTTAAAAATTTCAGAAAGTCATGGCCTGCTGAACTAGAGGTCATTCTTATTGTATTAAAATTACAAAACTGTTTGTGCAGCAATTGCATATATTATATCAATGTTTTAACAAACGCAGAGCTACCCTTTAAATGTTATTAATAATGGAGTTAAATTTGGCCTTTCACTTCCAAAATTACTTAATGTTCCAGCTTGATGGAAGTGATTTATCCAAAGGCCTTTTAAACTAATTTATAATTCATCAACCTGATCAATATGTGAGACATGTTGCAGTGTTCTCTCTGTCAACTCTGTACGTTTAAAGGAAACCTATACTAAGGGGAAGGTTGGGGCTGCCATTGCTAACCTCCTCCTTGCCTGGCTCTTATACTGACCTCCAGTTTCAGAACATTTTGAGTCACTGACTTGGGATAAGTATGCATTTTAGGGAAACCCTTATCGGCATACCTGCTACGGATCAGTTGTTGAGGTGTTGATGGACGCTATTCTTCAACTTGACAGATGCTAATGGGACTCATTCTTAGCTACTTCTCTGTTCCACATCCACCCCTGTTCCCCTGTATACTATTGATGATGAAGAGGAAGGCATTTCCCCCAAAATGTGTTGGATTTACTCTTACCTGTAAACTTCTTAAAGCGGAACTAAACCCATTGATTTAACAGTTTCAAAAACAGTTACATTGCTGGCTTGTCGGGATAGCGAACTGTCACATTTGCTTGTGTTCTCAACCAAACTGTCAAGCCATTAAATGGTTGGAGTCATAACTGATCACTTGGGCAGCACCATGGCAGATGCAGATCAAAGAGAGGTTAAGATGGTAGCTTGCTTGGCTGAAAAGTATAGGAGGGTTTAGTTCCAATTGAAGTATACCTTCAAGTGTAACACACTTTTATATTGAGTGTGCCTCTAAACCAATCAATAGTACCACGTAGAGCATCTCTTTCACCGCTTTCAGAGAAGCAGCAGCCCGAGACCATTACAAGGATCATGCACAACACACCTTCATTGGATGTAGTTCCTCCTGAAGGGCAACCAAGTCCACAGTGGTCACATAAATATTAGATCATTCACTGGTCCAGAGCTGTCACACACATCAGATTCAACGTGTCGATGACATCATGACATGCCAAGCAAACCAGTGTTTCAGAAATCAAAGGCAGCAAATGGCAGCTTCCCTGTTTCCCTCATGACAGGTTTCTTTTAGCAAGGACAAGTTCACGGTGTGGAAGGAGTTTATTGTTTAAGTGCAAATTCACATATTGTAGTTGGTGGAGCTAAGAATTAGGGATGAGTGGAGTGAGTTTATCAAAATTAATTTAACTGAAAAATTATAGATTTTGTCAGCATCAACATGTTTCCTAAATTAGCCTCACATTTAAATATGTGCACTGTTTAACCGCCTCCCGCCCACCATAAGGAAATGACAGGAGCAAGGTGGTTCTCTTGTTCTGGATGGACATCATATGACGTCCTCCCCACTCTAACCGGCTACCCCAGGGGCATGCAGCGTGGTAATTGGTGGTGTGCTGTGTCCCTGGGACACAGCGGATCACTAATCAGCGGAAAGAGACGATGATGTCCAATCACAGCTGATCGCATGTAAATAAGGAAATGCTGGTTATCAGCATTTCTCTCCTCACGAGCTATCAAGCTGACAGCTTGTGAGGAGAGGAGAGCCAGTAATTGGCATTCCTCAGAGGGGGCATCTACACTGATCATCAGGGCTCTGATTGGATCATGCTCTGTTTGAGTATGTCACAGTACATTTTGGCATTCATAGTTCCCTCAATGAACTGTAGCTCCCCAGCGCTCATGCAGCCCAAGACCATGACGCTCCCACCACCATGCTTGACTGTAGGCAAGACACACTTGTCTTCGTACTCCTCACCTGGTTGCCACCACACACGCTTCACACCATCCGAACCCAATCAGTTTATCTTGGTCTCATCAGACCACAGGACATGGTTCCAGTAATCCATGTCCTTAGTCTGCTTGTCTTCAGCAAACTGTTTGCGGGCTTTCTTGTGCATCATCTTTAGAAGAGGCTTCCTTCTGGGATGACAGCCATGCAGACCAATTTGATTCAGTGTGCGGCGTATGGTCTGAGCACTGACAGGCTGACCCCCCCACCCCTTCAAACTCTGAAGCAATGCTAGCAGCACTCATGCATCTGTTTCCCAAAGACAGCCTCTGGATATGACGCTGAGCATGTGCACTCAACTACTTTGGTCGACCATGGCGAGGCCTGTTCAGAGTGGAACCTGTCCTGTTAAACCGCTGAATGGTCTTGGCCTCTGTGCGTGCTGCAGCTCAGTTTCAGGGTCTTGGCAATCTTCTTATAGCCCAGTCCATCTTTATGTAGAGCAACAATTCTTTTTTTCAGATCCTCAGACAGTTCTTTGCCATGAGGTGCCATGTTGAACTTCCAGTGACCAATATGAGAGAGTGAGAGCAATAACACCAAATGTAACACACCTGCTCCCCATTCAGACCTGAGACCTTGTAACACTAAGGAGTCACATGACACTGGGGAGGGAAAATGGCTAATCGGGCCCAATTTGGACATTTTCACTTAAGGGAGTACTCACTTTTGTTGCCAGTGGATTAGACATTAATGGCTGTGTGTTGAGATATTTTGAGGGGACAGCAAATTTACACTGTTATACAAGCTGTACACTGACTACGTCACATTGTAGCAAAGTGTTATCACATAAAAAGATAATAAAATATTTACAAAAATGTGAGGGGTGTACTCACTTTTGTGAGACACTGTATATACACACACATTATATATATATATATATACTATATCTTTTGGACATTTGGTCACTTTGTTTTGCAAAAACTATTTTATCTTTTATGCGATCCTTAGACCAAAAAAAGTAACAAAACTAAAAAAAAAGCTTTTTTTCTACTTTTTTCAGTGTTAGGTAAAAAAAAAATGTAATACCGTGGCTAAAAAATATAACTTTGAAAGCCCGTTCACACCACAAAAAAGCATTCCAGATCAGTTCCAAGTGCGTTTCTGCATGCTCATTTTTGAAGCATTCTGGCGTATTTTTGATGCATTTCCGAATGCATTCCAGATGTTTTTTTTTCTTTCCATTTTCACTGTACTGGGGTCCGCTGTGTTTTGATGCATATTTGATGCGTGTAGGTGTGTTTTTGATGCATTTTTCTGTGCTCCAGTACAGTTCTGTGTGGCATGTTCTAATTTTTTCTTAAAACCGGAATGCACTTGAACTGCAACTACTGGTGTGAGCTATGCCATTGAAAACGATGTAACCTACTTTCTATGCATTTAGGATGCCGAAAAAATAAAGCACTAGAACACATGAGGTGTGAACTAGCCCTTACTCCATAATTTGTCATATTTAAATTGCCAACTAAAAATTTATGATTCTGATACAAAGCATTGCATACATATGAAAAATAAAATAAAGGTGTTTTTTTCAATTAAAACAAACAGCATACAAAG
The DNA here is from genome assembly GCA_951230385.1 of Staurois parvus. Classification (NCBI taxonomy): domain Eukaryota; kingdom Metazoa; phylum Chordata; class Amphibia; order Anura; family Ranidae; genus Staurois; species Staurois parvus. Next base: position 34,906 of record CATNWA010001061.1, on the reverse strand, counting down.
CAGATAGAAAGTTTAAAAGTGGGAAAAATAGAATTAACCCCAAAAATCAGCAGGAAATGATATTTAAGGGGAGAATGGAAATGGGAAGAATGAGTTAATTAGAGCTGGTTAGGGTAAGATAAGGGTTAATAATGACATTTTCTATCTATCTAGTATTTGAATAGTGTTTATAAAACTGTTTTTCAACAGCAGCAGCTCTTACAGCTGCTGTATTTATATATAATCAAAAAAAGATAAATATCACAATCCACTAGTGACAAACCTCCACTGCCACAAAGCAGCTCAGCTCAGATATATGACCTACTATTAATTCGGTCAGATTGTGCCTTTCCCTTTAAGGGTAATCACTTATTCATGGAAAATGATTATATGTCACATGTCATTTATTGAGCACTGCAATAACTTTTTTAACCACTTGCCTACCACGCACTTATATCCCCTTCCTGCCCAGGCCAATTTTCAGCTTTCAGCTCTGTTGCACTTTGAGTGACAATTGCACGGTCATGCAACACTGCACCCATATGAAATTTTTTATCAATTTTTTCACACAAATAGAGCTTTCTTTTGGTGGTACAGTCATGGCCGAAATTGTTGGCACCCTTGATATTTCTCCAGGAAATCATGTATTTCTCACGAAACGTATTGCATTAACACATGTTTTGCTATACACATGTTTATTCCCTTTGTGTGTATTGGGACAAAACAAAAAAAGGGGAGGAAAGAAAGCAAATTCGACATAATGTCACACAAACCTCCAAAAATGGGCTGGACAAAAGTATTGGCACCCTTTCACAACTGCGGATAAATAAGAATGTTACAAGCATGTGATGCTCCTGTAAACTCACCTGGGGCAAGTAACAGGTGTGGGCAATATAGAAATCACACCTGAAAGCAGATAAAAAGGAGAGACGTTCACTTAACCTTTGCATTGTGTGTCTGTCTGTGCCACACTAAGCATGGACAACAGAAAGAGGAGACGAGAACTGTCTGAGGACCTGAGAACCAAAAATTGTGGCAAAATATCAACAATCTCAAGGTTACAAGTCCATCTCCAGAGAACTAGATTTGCCTTTGTCCACAGTGCGCAACATTATCAAGAAGTTTGCAACCCATGGCACTGTAGCTAATCTCCCTGGTCGTGGACGGATGAGGAAAATTGATGAAAGATTGCAACGCAGAATAGTCCGGATGGTGGATAAGCAGCCCCAAACATGTTCCAAAGACATTCAAGCTGTCCTGCAGGCTCAGGGAGCATCAGTGTCAGCGCGAACTATCCGTCGACATTTAAATGAAATGAAACGCTATGGCAGGAGACCCAGGAGGACCCCACTGCTGACACAGAGACATAAAAAAGCAAGACTACAGTTTGCCAAAATGTACTTGAGTAAGCCAAAAGCCTTCTGGGAAAACGTCTTGTGGACAGATGAGACCAAGATAGAGCTTTTCGGTAAAGCACATCATTCTACTGTTTACCGAAAACGGAATGAGGCCTACAAAGAACAAAACACAGTACCTACGGTAAAATATGGTGGAGGTTCAATGATGTTTTGGGGTTGTTTTGCTGCCTCTGGCACTGGGTGCCTTGACTGTGTGCAAGGCATCATGAAATCTGAGGATTACCAAAGGATTTTGGGTCGCACTGTAGGGCCCAGTGTCAGAAAGCTGGGTTTGCGTCCAAGATCCTGGGTCTTCCAGCAGGACAATGACCCCAAACATACGTCAAAAAGCACTCAGAAATGGATGGCAAAGAAGCGCTGGAGAGTTCTGAAGTGGCCAGCAATGAGCCCAGATCTAAATCCCATTGAACACCTGTGGAGAGATCTTAAAATTGCTGTTGGGAAAAGGTGTCCTTCCAATAAGAGAGACCTGGAGCTGTTTGCAAAGGAAGAGTGGTCCAAAATTCCGGGTGAGAGGTGTCAGAAGCTTATTGATGGTTATAGGAAGCGACTGATTTCAGTTATGTTTTCCAAAGGGTGTGCAACCAAATATTAAGTTAAGGGTGCCAATACTTTTGTCCAGCCCATTTTTGGGGTTTTGTGTGACATTATGTCATATTTGCTTTTCTGCCTCTGTTTTATATTTGTTCCAATACATACAAAGGGAATAAACATGTGTATAGCAAAACATGTGTTAATGCAATACCTTTTTTGTGTGAAATACTTGATTTTCAGGAAAAATATCAAGGGTGCCAACAATTTCGGCCATGACTGTATGTACTCGCAGCTGAGTGTTTTATTTTTTGCGCTATAAACAAAAAAAGAGCAAAATTTTTGAAAAAAAATTCTTTGTTTCTGTTATAAACTTTTTCAAACAGGTAATTGTTCTTCTTCACTGATGTGCATTGATGAGGCTGCACTCATAGGCAGCACTGATGGGCACTGATAGGCAGCACTGATGGGCATTGATAGGCGGCACTGATGAGGTGGCACTGATAGGCAGCTAATTAGGTAATTAGGTAGTTCAGTATAAAACCTAACTGCATCAACATGGGTGGCTTCAGTGCCTCAGTTGATGGTAGATAGATGATCCCAGAGGGATGGCAAGCTGCCACCTTCTGCCTTTACTCCCTGAGGAGTCCGGCTGGTTAGTCAGATGAGCTTGTTTATCACATTAGGTATGCTAACATTGGCCAGCTCATATTTTTTTAACTGTTCTGAGAGACCAAAGAGGAACTGCTGTTGTTCTACTGAGTGTAAACACTCCATCTATGAAAATCAGAAATGTGATGATGACTGGCTATAGCGTACTCTACTGTGGTTGTTGGACTAGCGTCAACTAGACTAGAGAAGGCAGGCACTGATAAAAGTTCAGAACTGCCTGCAGTTCCCTGGAAAACTCCTGGGCTGTATCAGGGCAGGGAGAGCTGGAACAAAGCTGGAAATGAGCAATGTCTGGACAGAGTTGTAACAGATAGAATTCATATTAGTAGTATAGAAGTCAGGAACATCTTATCAGCCATCAGACTCATAGGGCCTGTGCCCATTTTTAAGTGCAGCACTTAGATTATGGTGCCTAATGGACTATTTAAACCTGGTCCCTGGATCATTAGTGGATGGTCTTTCAGCTTGTAACTCTGTTATTAATGATCCTGAATCATGCTTTACTTTGATATTGACCTCCTCTGACCTGCCACTGGATTATTATCCCTGCCTATTTTGTCTGTTGCCTATCTATGTCACTGACCTCAATCTGGACTCTTGACCAAGATTTTGCCTATCGATTCTGTACCTTGTTGCCTGCACAATGCCAACCTCTGCTCGTTTCTGTCCTTGATCTTGCTGGTGATTTAGTGTCTTCCTGCTTGTGATTTGGTTCTGTTCTCTACTCATCTGGGTGAGGTCGGGTGCCCTCATTGCTGCACTTCTGCTTACCTAACCTAACCAGCACACTAAATTTCAAGTCTGTGCCCTTCCATTGACCTAGCGCTCCCTGTCACAACATCCAGGGGTGACGGGAATTGTGCAAGAGGCCACTCTGTAAACCTAGACTTTATATATATATTGTTGACATGTCTATCACATGACTTGGTGGCCAAACAAAGGGTAAAGGTTAATGTTATGCCCCGTACACACGATAAGAAAATCGTACAAAAAAATTCACAGAACCACTGATCGAACGATTATCTCTTCGTTGATGAGCAGGATGTTTTAAACGATAACGATATTGTGAATGAAAAAATCTGGTTGAACAACAGTGAAAAATGTTGTCGTTTTGCATACGAACAATCAATTTTCTATGCGGTGGTATGACGGACGTACGAAAAAAAAAAATCTATCAAGCACTGTCACGCATGAGCGGAAACAGAAGATAACTCGGATGTTTATGTCCAAGGAATCTTCGTAAACACGAACGAAAAATCCAAATGTTAAAAGTAGATTGGCCTAATGAGATAATGAAACCAGAATTCTGCAGATTATATTTTATGTATCACTATTTATGTATATAGGTCATGTAATAAACAATATTATACTCATTGCTGGTAATTGTTGTGTATATCGCTCGTTCTGGCCGGAAGGGCGTGGCTACAAGGTCACATGCACACTGCATCACTTCCACTTGTACGGAAGACTTCAACACTACGTATTGCCCGACAAACAATTTGTTTAGATTGGTTAATGTGGGCCACGATTTCGACCAACGAAAGAACGCCTCGAGGTCATCGGATGACCAATCGGTCGATTTTCTAATCGTGTATTCCCACCTTTAGGGTTAGTATTAGTGTTAGAAAACAAATTTAAAAAAAAAATGGAAATACCCCCGCGCAAACCATACCTGGTGTCTGTGTATATAAAATGTAATGTGCTGTTGAAATTTGTTAATGTTCCACATTAAACATCAAAATACAAATTGAATAATCAGTGATTTCACGCTGCACTCTACTTCTTATTGGACAAATACACTCTTCTAATATACAGAAAATAAGAAGATAAATATTCTACAGTGAATAAACCAACAAAGTCCCATGAAATTGTGTTATTTTAATAAACAAAAAATGTTCGAGAAATATATAAAAAATTATATATAATGCCTCGCAAATAAAAATAAATATCACAATCCACAAATGAGAGAAAATATAGTGTCCCCTCAGAATAAGTGAATAGCTTCACACTCTTCCGCGCTTTACAAATCACCACGTGATCATCATATCTCTGTGTACGCTCACTACGTACCACCGACTCCGGCACCAGTGCCATAGAGAGTGTACACGGGGATCGAGTGGAAGGGGAATACTGCTCTGTATGTTCTTATACATCGTTCTTTGACAGTTTTAAAGGGAAAAGTTGCAAGATAGTTCTCGGTTGGAATATATGGATCCACAGGCTGCAGACTCTGATAACAACACTGCCAATGGTTACACTGGGCAATATGCAAGCTTTAGCCACCTGCCACACCACTGCGATTTAAAATCACGTGATTTGTGTGCAATTTTAGCACAAATTCATGTGTGATTTATGAGGCTTTATAGCGACTTGTGAAGGTATTCAATGATTTCTTGCAATTTGCAGTGCAATTTCCATTATATCATATGTACTGTTTGTGAAATTTCAATAAACTGCATAAAAAGTAATGCAAGAACTGCTTTAGAAATCGCAATGCAGCAAATCTCACATGTTAAGACACTGACATTTCACATTCAATCGTTGTGATTTCAGGTGCGATTTCAATTCACATCGGTATGACTGGGCCCCTTTACCTGTAGTGCACCAGCTATTGTGCACATTACAATAGCTTTTTAAATAAAATCTATTTTTTTTTAAATGGAAAACACTATGATGTTTTTATAAAATTATTCTGTTGAGCATCAATCTTTGGAATCGGGAAATGTATATATAACCAGAGGTGATAAAGGATTTCATTTATTTGGCACATCAGAGTATTTAACCACTTGCCGACCACAGATAACCGAATGACGGCTTCACTGCGGCCGTCCAGTTCTGGGAGGACATCATATAACGTCCTCCCAGAATGCACCCTCCCACACACCCACCTGTGCCCTGCAGTGCCACCCACCTGTGCCCAGAAGTGCCACCCATCAGTGCCCAGCAGTGCCACCATCAGTGCCCATCAGTGCCGCCCATCAGTGCCGCCAGTCAGTGCCCAACAGTGCCACCTCAGTGCCGTCAGTCATTGCCACCCAGCAGTGCCGCCTATCAGTGCCCATCAGTGCCGCCTATCATTGCCCATCATTGTTGCATATCAGTGCCGTCTATCCATGCTGCTTATCAGTGCCGCCTATCAGTGCCCATCAGTGCAGCCTACAAGTGCCCATCATTGTGGCATATCAGTACACAGAGATATGATGATCACGTGGTGATTTGTAAAGCGCGGAAGAGTGTGAAGCTATTCACTTATTCTGAGGGGACACTACATTTTCTCTCATTTGTGGATTGTGATATTTATTTTTATTTGCGAGGCATTATATATAATTTTTTATATATTTCTTGAACATTTTTTGTTTATTAAAATAACACAATTTCATGGGACTTTGTTGGTTTATTCACTGTAGAATATTTATCTTCTTATTTTCTGTATATTAGAAGAGTGTATTTGTCCAATAAGAAGTAGAGTGCAGCGTGAAATCACTGATTATTCAATTTGTATTTTGATGTTTAATGTGGAACATTAACAAATTTCAACAGCACATTACATTTTATATACACAGACACCAGGTATGGTTGCGCGGGGGTATTTCCATTTTTTTTTTTAAATTTGTTTTCTAACACTAATACTAACCCTAAAGGTGGGAATACACGATTAGAAAATCGACCGATTGGTCATCCGATGACCTCGAGGCGTTCTTTCGTTGGTCGAAATCGTGGCCCACATTAACCAATCTAAACAAATTGTTTGTCGGGCAATACGTAGTGTTGAAGTCTTCCGTACAAGTGGAAGTGATGCAGTGTGCATGTGACCTTGTAGCCACGCCCTTCCGGCCAGAACGAGCGATATACACAACAATTACCAGAAATGAGTATAATATTGTTTATTACATTATCTATATACATAAATAGTGATACATAAAATATAATCTGCAGAATTCTGGTTTCATTATCTCATTAGGCCAATCTACTTTTAACATTTGGATTTTTCGTTCGTGTTTTACGAAGATTCCTTGGACATAAACATCCGAGTTATCTTCTGTTTCCGCTCATGCGTGACAGTGCTTGATAGATTTTTTTTTCGTACGACCGTCATACCACCGCATAGAAAATTGATTGTTCGTATGCAAAACGACAACATTTTTCACTGTTGTTCAACCAGATTTTTTCATTCACAATATCGTTATCGTTTAAAACATCCTGCTCATCAACGAAGAGATAATCGTTCGATCAGTGGTTCTGTGAATTTTTTTGTACGATTTTCTTATCGTGTGTACGGGGCATAACATTAACCTTTACCCTTTGTTTGGCCACCAAGTCATGTGATAGACATGTCAACAATATATATATAAAGTCTAGGTTTACAGAGTGGCCTCTTGCACAATTCCCGTCACCCCTGGATGTTGTGACAGGGAGTGCTAGGTCAATGGAAGGGCACAGACTTGAAATTTAGTGCGCTGGTTAGGTTAGGTAAGCAGAAGTGCAGCAATGAGGGCACCCGACCTCACCCAGATGAGTAGAGAACAGAACCAAATCACAAGCAGGAAGACACTAAATCACCAGCAAGATCAAGGTCAGAAACGAGCAGAGGTTGGCATTGTGCAGGCAACAAGGTACAGAATCGATAGGCAAAATCTTGGTCAAGAGTCCAGATTGAGGTCGGTGACATAGATAGGCAACAGACATAAATAGGCAGGGATAATAATCCAGTGGCAGGTCAGAGGAGGTCAATATCAAAGTAAAGCATGATTCAGGATCATTAATAACAGAGTTACAAGCTGAAAGACCATCCACTAATGATCCAGGGACCAGGTTTAAATAGTCCATTAGGCACCATAATCTAAGTGCTGCACTTAAAAATGGGCACAGGCCCTATGAGTCTGATGGCTGATAAGATGTTCCTGACTTCTATACTACTAATATGAATTCTATCTGTTACAACTCTGTCCAGACATTGCTCATTTCTAGCTTTGTTCCAGCTCTCCCTGCCCTGATACCTGCCCAGGAGGAGTTTCAGGGAACTGCAGGCAGTTCTGAACTTTTATCAGTGCCTGCCTTCTCTAGTCTAGTTGACGCTAGTCCAACAACCACAGTAGAGTACGCTATAGCCAGTCATCATCACATTTCTGATTTTCATAGATGGAGTGTTTACACTCAGTAGAACAACAGCAGTTCCTCTTTGGTCTCTCAGAACAGTTAAAAATATGAGCTGGCCAATGTTAGCATACCTAATGTGATAAACAAGCTCATCTGACTAACCAGCCGGACTCCTCAGGGAGTAAAGGCAGAAGGTGGCAGCTTGCCATCCCTCTGGGATCATCTATCTACCATCAACTGAGGCACTGAAGCCACCCATGTTGATGCAGTTAGGTTTTTATACTGAACTACCCTGACCTTTCTTAACCTCTGAAGAGTGCCAACATTGCTGATAGACCAATCATTGCCTCCACTGCAGGGCCCCGGGTCATTTCCTTCATAGTTGCCCCATTAGACCATTTGGACATGACCTTGGCCCTGTTGGTCTCTTTTAGTCATATTTCACTGTCACTGTTTTTGGACCTTATAAAGAACTGTTGAAGTTCAGACCAATATCGACTCGGGTGCTTGAATCTGTTTCCTAGATGAGTCCTCCATCTGTCAGTTAGGCCTGACTTTTTATCCAAAACCCATGAACTTCCTATGTAACTAGCTGATGGGTTTGACATTAAGACTGGAACCGTTTCTTATGAAATGCAGAGAATGCATTAAGATTACAAAAAACCTTTAGCCTTTACAACCACCTTAACTATTTCTCAGGCTCAGTTAAGGGCTAAGATCAGGGCTGATAAGAGTAGAAGGAAGGGTCCTGCTTTTCTGCCTGAGGATCTAATGCAGTTTTTGACAACTAATCTAAAGCTGTGTCGTCCCTGCTAGAAACTGTGTCCTAAGTTCACTGGCTCATCATTTCCAGTTCAAAAGATGAACTCTGTAGCAGGTAATCTCTCACTTCTAGAGTCGCTGAAGGTTCACAAGGAAGCGACATTTGAATACAGGTGAATGTTCCACTGAAGCAATCCTCCTGTTTGGGATTTATCGCCAGTGACATGACCACTAGTGTGACAAGGTCCTTATGCAAAGACTTTAGACTTTTTTTACTTTATTCACAATGAAGAAGTGGACATCGGCAAGTTTTATTTGTACTGCTACTTTGGAGCTTCAAAAAAAGGAATTTATAAATCAAGCTGAAAAAGCACAATTGCTTCTGTTTTTCACCGCCGTGCGGTGCAGAAAGATTGATTAATCACGCCAGTGCTCTTAGAATAGTGTCTAGCAAACAAAAACTACTCATTTGATTTACAGATATTGCTTGGTAAAACAAGTCCAAAGCTCGCGCTTGATAGAATTGCTGATTTTTGCTGAGGTTCATTTATTATTATACAAGTTTGCTTCTGGGGTGGGAGGTTTATTTTAATTTTAAAGTGGAAACAAGATCATGGCAAAGAATACGCAAGGGCCTCCCTCCCCCTCCTGAACATTAGTGTAATTAGAAATACAATATTTACAAGAGGTTTCCCTGAGATGGCTAGGTGTAATCATTGAGCCAGTTCTATAGACTTAGGACTGCCTGTAATTAACCTAAGGATGTATTGACAGGCAGCTCATAAATGTCTATATAGCTGACTAGTGCTTATGCAGCATTATATAACTGTAAGTTAGAAGGTTAGAGTGCTGCGGGTTTGGAGGCTGCCACTATATTAGCTTCTCATCTGCCTCAAATGTAAGCATATGAATTTTTCTAGTATCTTATTCTACCCTTACATCATGAGGGCAGAGCAGAGAGATTACCTAATCAGTCTGCTGCTCCTCCATTATACAGTAGACTGTGAGTACTTTTTGATCTGCAGCTCATCTGGATACTCAAACTGCACTGTGCTAGTCGTGAATAAATACATATATACATACACACACAGTATCTCACATAAGTGCGTACACCCCTCACATTTCTGTAAATATTTTATTCTATCTTTTCATGTGACAACACTGAAGAAATGACACTTTACTACAATGTAAAGTAGTGAGTGTACAGCTTGTATAACAGTGTAAATTTGCTGTCCCCTCAAAATAACTCAACACACAGCCATTAATGTCTAAACTGCTGGCAACAAAAGTGAGTACACCCCTAAGTGAAAATGTCCAAATTGGGCCCAATTAGCCATTGTCCCTCCCCAGTGTCACTTCAACAAGGTCTCAATACACACTCCTCAAATACTGATTCAACATGGCACCTTGGCAAAGAACTCTCTGAGGATTGAAAAAAAGAATTGTTGCCAGTAAAAATGGAAGTTCAGCAGCAAAGCAAAAGCAAGGAATTTGGAGATTTGGAGGAGGCTGAGAGGTACGCAGGAGTTTATAGGCCAGTATTTTCAAAAGTTGAGAGCGCAGGAGTTAAACAATTTACTAAGGAATGCTTATTTTACTGTGCTCAATGGGTTAAGCTAAAAACGGATGATGTAATACTACTTTATGTTAAAATGGTTATAAAGGCAAAATGATTTTTTGCCTTAATGCATTCTCTGCATTAAGGTTAAAAAAAACTTTCAAAAACTGCTCCCACCCTCCCAGCCCTCCCTTAAACACTTACCTGAGCCTGATCGTGATCCAGTGCAGACCTGTCTACAGAAGTTCTTCTCCACTCTCTCTGTGCTCACGGGGGACTCAGCAGCATCAGGAGCCATTGGCTCCTGCTGCTGTCTGGCAAATCCTGTGAGTAGGGAGTGGGGGAGTGGGGGCTGAACCATGCTGTGTGTGTCTATAGATGCACAACACTGGCTTGGGATCGAACCCACATAAATGCCCACATAGCAAGTGGTTTGCTATGGATGCACTCAGAGAAGAGGAGTAGCCAAGATCGCCGGCAGAGGACCCCAGGAGAGAAGGCTCGGGGCCACTCTGTGCAAAAACATTACAGGGTGCAGGTAAGTATAACATGTTTATTATTTTCAGACAAAAAGCTTTACAACCACTTTAATGTTAATCTCTGATCTGCGTAACAGTCAAAATAATGTGAATGTATTTCATGTTGCAATTTTGTTCTCTTTCCAAAGAATCTTCGTGATTATTTACAGCGCTAATACACAGCAGAATAGAACAAAGCCTCCAGTGACCTGAATTTGCTTTGTCTTCTGTGTTTAAATTACCTCTTCTTATTCAATGAAAGGAAACTATAACACACAGACAGGAGAGAGCACTTTCAATTCCGAGTCCCTCTTTCCAGTGGAATTACCCCATCTGTGCACAATCCCAATTCATTTCCAGCTAAATTGCAATTTTAATAAGTCGTGAACCCAATAAGTGTTTGCTGCCTGATGGAATAGCTCCTGGCAAGGTGAGACCATGCTCAAAACTGTGTTATATGCTGAAATTTAATTTGCTTTTGCTTTACCTGCCACCCCCCACCCCATCAACATGCTAATGACATTTCTACATACAACCTTTATTTTTTCATTAGATACCTTATTTTAGACCCAGTGATGTCATCACTGGGCCTCTGTACTTCTCTATAGCAGCTGGGAATGTATAAAAAAACAAAACCCACTGCTGTTGGCACATGACATGTGTCGGTGGCAGCAAATGAGTTAAATTAGCCATCAACCTAAGATCATATTCACTCAAACTAAAAGATAATCTTAACAGCTATCTACTAATTTAAAATTTTGTAAGAGTGTGGAAAATTCTACATGTTTCTAAATGTTTATAAAAAAGTTAATGTCATTTTCACCTTATAATCACTGCAGGTGAATCTTAGTGGTGCGTGCATTTTAAATTACAGGGAATGATTACCTGCGTGTGAATGTCTGGTGAATATAACATTCACTGCTTTATAAATATGCCCCATACCTTGCTGCTTATTAGATCTTTACCATAACACAATTCACTTATCAAACAAATATCATTGGCAAAAATATATTGGATTAATCCTCCAGGTGGATATATAGGGGAGGTGAGAGAGACCCTAAACCTGATTGAAGGATTGAAAATTCACTTGATGGTGTTTAGGATACCAGTACAAGAAGAAAGCACATGAATTGGTAAAGAATTTTATTACTGAATGAAGTGAGGTGATTGTAGCCGTATTAGTGCATTTGCAGCAGAAACAATTGAGTACTGTCCGTGATACTTTTTTTATTTGCACTAACATACAATTTTGAGGACAAGCTTTCGGGGAATGTCCCCTTCTTCAGCTCTAAGCAGTACTGAACACAGATTTTGTGTTCAGTCAAATCTGTGTTCAGTACTGCTTGGACCTGAAGAAGGGGACATTCCCCGAAAGCTTGTCTTCAAAATTGTATGTTAGTGCAAATAAAAAAGTATCACGGACAGTACTCAATTGTTTCTATTACTGAATGAAAATGGATTGATTTCACATATATGGACTTATTTATGAACGTTTTATTCAGATATGTCCCCATTTTCTCTTTATTTATAGCTATTATTATATAGCAGTGCAACATCACTTGTTTATTTATGATTGAAGTATTGCTGATGTTGCGGTTGCCATCACCCATTACTACCATAACCCGTGAGCCATCCCGCTTCTTTATAGAACGACGCAACCACATATCTAGGATTTACATGGCCATAGAAGCCTTTTTATTAACAACCATAAAGTAACAGAATCACTTTTAATACCAATTTCTTAAGCAAAAAACTTTACAACCATAAAGTACCTAACTGACCATCTAATTTTTGTTTCAGGTTAATGAAGGCCCGTTTTACTATCGCATCGGCTGTATCACCCACCACGTTCCTATTTCGGCCCCTAGCCACAGTTACACCAGCTCAGGGACAAATTGTTAAACATTTTAACCCCTGATGCAGCTCAGTGACCGATAGCCCCTACTGATGTCACTTCATAGGGAAGATACACCCATACCGAGATGGGCCCTACTCATTACACTCCACATACTGTTTTGACCATGCCAGCCTACAATAACCTGAGATCCCTGCCTACTGTGATGACAAAACAAGGCCTACACCCTAACCACCCGCCGATAATTATTATAACCAACCCGTAGCCCGCATCACCCTTGAGGTTCCGGGGAAATACACCAGAATAGGACTGTTAACCAGTTGCCCTCCTGAGGATTTACCCCTCTTCATGACCAGGCCATTTTTCGCGTTACGGCGCTGCGCTACTTTAACTGACAATTGCGCAGTCATGCAACGCTGCACCCAAATGAAATGTATGTCCTTTTTTTCCCACAAATTTAACTTTCCTTTGGTGGTATTTGATCGCCTGTGGTTTTTATTTTTTGCGCTATAAGCTAAAAAAGACCGACAATTTTGAGAAAAAAAAACAATATTTTGGACTTTTTGCTATTAAACATGTCCAGTGAAAAAATATTAGAAACCAAATTTCGTCATAAATTTAGGCCAAAATGTATTCTGCGGCATGTCTTTCCTAAAAATAAATCCAATACATGTAAATTAATTGGTTTAAGTGAAAGTTATAGTGTTTACAAATGACGGTATAGATAATGTATTTTTTTTTTCTACTAGTAATGGCGGCGATCATCGACTTTTAGCGGGACTGTGACAGACATTCTGACACTGGGGGGGGAACTAACTTGGTGATACTGACACCCCAGTGACACCAATACAGTGATCAGTGCTAAAAAAAAAGCTCTGACACTGTACTATTGGCAACAGGCAGGAAGGGGTTAATGTGAGGGGTGATCAAAGGGTTAACTGTGTGCTGGGAGTGTTTTATTTGGGGGGGGGGGTGTTCTTCACCGTAAGCACACTGATTGGGATGGTTGTATTGTGCACAGCCATCCCAAGCAGTGTGCTCGAGTTGACAGGGAGGAAGATCGTTTATAGACAAAACTATCTTCCTCCCTTTCAGAGATGTACGGTAATCACTGAGCGCCAGTGGGTAATTACCGGCCGGGACCCGGTGATTGACATCCGCGGGCATGAATTGCGGCGCAGGTAGGGCGCGTGTACGGCTCGCATGCGCCCCCTACCCGGAAATGCAAAATCACATATATTTATACTGTACGTAACTCTGTGCACAGGTGCCGCCCTGTAGCAGTATATCTGCTATAGGGTGGTCCTTAACCTCCCTGGCGGTATTCCCGAGTGTAGCTCGGGGTAAAGTTTCAGTACCAAAAGCGGTAACCCCAAGCTACACTCGGGACATAATCATATCGCCAGGGAGGTTTAAGCGGTTAATGACCTCAGAAAAGAAAAAATGAATGGAGGGACGGAGGGGGGGGGGGGGCAAGTACCATGCGGCGTTGCTCAGGGATTCCTTTATCTGCAGCACTTACCCTTTTCTTTACAACATTATCCTTCGCTCCCTAGTTAAGTCAATGCGATGCGTCCCCTGCAGCGTCCCCAGCCATCTCCTCCGGCCGATGCCGGCATCTGGCTTCCGTGTTCCGGTCCCTGTGACGTCGGGACATACGGCGCAAAATGTGAAAATTTAAAAAAAATGACATTTTTTAAAAAACGATTATTTCATAGCAAAACATTCCTGTATCAAAGCATTTCACATACATTTTGCTTTGTCCTGCGCGCCCTGCCTGCATTTTGACTGTTCTTTCTGCCTGGAAACTTAGAAAAGTCCACGGCGTCCAAAAAATACCCGTCCCTTTAGGTCAAAATCGGTTTTAGACCGGCTAGAGAACAGCGATAGTAAATGCGCTTGTAATAACAATAAACCGCTGCATGCGGTGAGGATCAGCCTCGTGGGTGTGTTAACACATACCGTCAGTACTCTCCAATTCCGTATTGATGGTCAGATGCGTGGTGATGTCACTTTAATGTGCCCCTCCCCAACGCGTTGCGCCACAGGGAAAACGTTTTAGCTTCGTCTGGGGGATGTAGTAAAACGTTAGTAAAACGTTGTTATTAACAAGCGCATTTTTATCAGAATAATGTGAGTGCAATATTGGAGCACATTAAAGGCTGTTTTTATATCCTCTTGGATAAGGCACCATATTTTCATTTCCTTTTTTCATGGGTCATACGAGGATATATAGAGAATTGGAGTAAGGAGTGGTTCAAGGAGGGAGAAACCCTTATATTTATACAGACTCATAGAGAAGCTGCAGGATCCCAGCTACATAACTACAAGCTACTTGGAAGGAGAGTATATTGCTCATCTTATTTTCTGTTGGACCTTATTCACAATCTTTGCACTGTTGCACATTGGACTTTATGAATTAATTTATATATAATTTTTTAGTTTTAGTTCTGCTGACTGCCATCATTCAACCATGTGCAAGCAAAAATGCTGTTTTCTATTTTCCTTGCATGTGATTGGGTATTATTTGCAAAGTGAAGCTTCACCACACTCCCTAAGCTCCGGGGCAAATTCCCATGCAACCTGCAACTTTGCTTGTAAAGTGAACAATGTATTTGATTTTAGTGAATCAACCCAATTGAGTCTGGATGTAGCTTTTCACTTGTCCCCTGCAGCCCCCCTGTCTGCTTCTGGAAACGTTGGTGGTTTAACATACATGGATGACATAGGTGATTTTATATTGGTTGGTCTTTAAATGGCTTCACACTATTGATGATTTCTCTCATGTTCTCTTAAAAAAGTGAATATAGTTGAGGACATGCATTGACATGTACAATCTAATCAGTAATTGCTTCTTAAGAGAGACTGACATATACTACACATCAATGATGGGACCTGGGGAAGATGGTCTTGCAAGATATGATTATAATTTGTATCAGCCTTTTATTTATTTATCAGGTTTTAAAGCATTATTAATACTTTAGCAACGATAATGGGTTGATTATGATTATGTTTTCAGCAAAGTGTTACAAAAATGTTCCTTTCTTTCTTTGTGTATTACTAAACTTCAAGGAAATTCAACCTGCCTGCAATATTAATTTTTTTTGCCACTAGATGGAGACCCAAAATAAATTCAGTTTACAGTTTTACAAAAGATGGAGACTGGCCTTAATAAAACACCTTCATTCTAACATAAGGAAGCAGGTGCATCATGGGAACTCAGGCTTCATTTTTTTAAGAACTGAGGGAAAGGAACCAGCCATAATTTTCTGCAGCACATGTCATGGACTGAACTTACATCCCCTACAGGCAGCATCGCTGCTGAGCATAGACTTATTGTCATCCACAGCCTAATCATTTCATTGCATTTGTATGTTTCATATATTGATTTTATGTACTTCTTATCTGTTTTTACAATAGTTTCACTCACCCTGTTTTGTTAATAAAGCTTCAATATTAAATTCAGTCTGGCTTATTGCAGAAAAGGAGGGTTTAGCTGAATGTCGTGTTACCCACGAGAAACGTGTAGCGAGCACAGAACTCAAATTAAAATGCTGAAACCAACCTGAATTAATTGCTGAAAATTTGAACAGAACATTTGATTGAAATACCCAATGAACTCCACATGTCAAATTAATTATTACATCAAGATATACAAGCAGCTGACCTCTGATGCAAATCATTTCCTGCAATATTGAGCTCAGCCCCACCTCCTCCCTTCTCTTTGGTCATCCTGTTGGTCTCTTGGGCTGCCTAACTAGTCAATAGGGATGTTGAAGGACAAGGCCAAGTAACGCTTAGATTTAAAAATATGAGCCATGTTTTTACCCTTCCCCCAACATCCTTCGACCTTAAAGTGATATTAAAGGCAAATAACAAACATGCCATAATTACCTGCTCTGTGAAGTGGTTTTGCACAGAGCAGTCCAGATTCTCCTCTTCTTGGGTCCCCTGCCAGAGCTCCTGAACCCTCCCTTCTGCCAAGTGCCCACATACCAAGCAGCTTGCTATCTGGAACCTGAGCAGGCTCTCTCATCATTGGCTTACTGGTTGTGATTGACAATAGTAGGAGCCAATGGCTCCTGCTGCTGTTTCAGCCAATGAGGAGGGAGAGTCCCCAGGGAGCCGCTGCTGTCGTGCACATTGCTGGACCAAGATGGAGTCCAGGTAAGTATTGAGGGGCAAGGGATTTGCTGCACACAGAAGGTTTTTTACCTTCATTCATAGAATGCATGAAGGTAAAAAACCTTAAGCCTTCACAACCACTTTAAACTGCAAAGGCACCTAGATGGGGGTGTACACTTGCCATGGCCATGATACTTTGCTTCGCAGCACAGAAAAAATGATCCCCTGTTGCATTCGGCAAGCAGTACCACCAACAAACATGACATATTCAAGTGAATTGGGCTTCACCGTAACCACAGGCCAACTGCTAGGCTTGCATTTGCTGGGAGATATTCCCATTTAAGCAACCTGTTTGGGTGTCAAAAAAACAAAAAAAACAGGCATTCAGCAGTAACGCCTCCTGAATGCCTGTGAGTTGCGCCTGCACTGCTCTTTGAAAAGTGCTCCACAGCAGATCGCTCTTCACATGTGAAAACAAGTCCTTAGGGCATTGTAGAAAGAAGTTGATATTTTCCCATGACGTCAGCTGCCTGTATCTGTGGATATACATGATTATATTGACATGCAGGAAAAGTCATGCTCATACATTTTTTACCATATGCTCAGTTTGATTTTTCCTGGTTGCGGCATGTTTACTATAAATAAAACAATAAACAAAAACGAATATATAGTAAAACATAAGGGATGTAATACACATTCTATAATTACTGTCAGTGGAAGAAATCACAGGAAACACAAATATAGCCTACATTTACACCAAAACGCATCTGTTAACACGCACTGCATTGACGTGTTTTAAACACATTGAGTTACAGATTTCATTTTAATTGATTTCAGTGGCAAAGTGCGGGTCAACACACCAAGCCATGCATGTAAACCAGTGCTCAAGATGGTAATTAAAGCTGCTCAAAGGACAGTCCCTCCTAACAACCAATCAACAAGCATCATTCTATCTTCTGAACTTGAAAGTGATAAATAAATTCAGATAAGAATCCTCTCCCTGGTATATTGCAGCGATATGTAGGCATGTCTGTAAGGAGCACCACTCATAATAAATCTATTCATTATTTGTTACATAATAACAAAAACCCTAAAACAGTAAAACCATCAAATAAAAGATGTCAAATATAAGGCTGCCGTGCTTGCACTTACCCTTAACCTGTGCTTATTGAAGCAGGCGACAGTTGCATGTATCCTCTGCGGCAGCCGAGCTAAACACGGTCTAATCAATGCTGTTTTCTGTTTCTTTTTTTTTTTCTCTGAGAGGCAGTGGTTTCACTAAGCATGAGACAGCAGCTTTTAACGAGTGTCTCATCATTAAGCTGACTGAGGAAGATCCTGTGGTATTATAATACATTCAAAGAACAGTGGAGAAGGTTAAATCAACTTTACTTGAGCACCTTCCAACTTTTTGACATTGCATGTCATGTCAGTTGGGTACTGCCATCTAGTGGTAGACATAGAAGCCCATTTTGATTATCCATCATCTATAGTGCCAAAATATTCTGAATTGCTTGCAAAGTGTGTTTGACCCATTTGACTAAATCTTTGCTTTGAATGAACTATACAGTAGAGTGTCAAAATTACGGTCAGATTTCAGCTACTAGTCCTTCTTAGACACATTTGTGATGGCTGTTTGTGGAATCACAATGCCCAATGACTCTCAGCCAACCACCATTTTCTTAGTCATAGTTCAATTTTTCTTATACATCAGATATGAGGAGTATCAAAATATGTCCGGCCAGTTCTCAGTAACTAACCTGTTTATCCATACCTCTTTCTTCTTTACTGCACAAGTCAGTATGAAGGTGGTTTTGCTGAGGGGTGTGGCCTTTACTCAGCTATGCCGGGAGAGAACACTGCAGATTGAGGGAATGAAGCAGCATTATCATTGAGAGGAAAGGGTGCTTTAAAGTATTTTCTAGAAACAAATCATATATGCAGAGGTACATGACTATACAGGGATAAAATGACGAGAGACTTTAATTAAACAGAAAACATTACATTTAGTAAAATGCTAACTCCTCCCTAGTTTGACAACCTTTGGTAGACCATGCCCACATCTGACAAGCACCAATATTATTATTTTATTTCAGGTACTTCCGTAGCACCTTCAATTTACGCAGTGCTTTACATGCATATATTGTACTAGATCAACTGTGGGTATAGGATTATAATTTTTTTTTTATGGTTGAACTGGATGGACTTTTGTCTTTTTTCAGCCAGACTAACTATGTAACATTCACATCAGTCCCTAACCCTCAAAGAGTGTATGATCTAAAGTCCCTAACTCACAGTCATACATATTAGGACCAATTTAGACAGGAGCCAATTAACTTACCAGCATGTCTTTGGAGTGTGGGATGAAACCAGAGTACCCAGAGGAAACCCATACAGTCACAGGGAGAACATGCAAACTCCAGGCAGGTGGTGCTGTGGTTGGGATTTGAACCAGTGACTCTAGTACTGCCAGGTGGAAGTGCTAACCATTTAGCCACTGTGCTGCCCGTCACCAACACCTAAAGTTTGAGACAATGCCATCAATGTCAGAAGTGCTGAGAGATATGGAAAAAAGATTAATTTAGAATGCTTACAAAGAAAAGAAATATAATGAAGAGAGTCAGTCAGCCTCCCAGCGCAATTGTCCACCTTTGCCATGGTGACCTGTTTACACGTCTGGGTCTAACCACTGCAAGATAAAGCTATATACAGTATAGTACACCCTTTTTATCCCCAAACAAGCTCATATATACTGTATATATATGCACACATTCACTGGCCACCATATTAAGATACATCTATTCAATTGCTTGGTAACACAAATTGCTAATCAGCCAATCACATGGCAACAACTCAATGCATTTAATCATGTAAACGTGGTGAAGACAACTTACTGAAATTCAAACCGAGCATCAGAATGAAGAAGAAAGGGGATTTAAGTGACTATGAACGTGGCATGGTTGTTGGTGCCAGACGGAATGGTCTGAGTATTTCAAAAACTGCTGATCTACTGGGATTTTCACGCACAACCATCTCTAGGGTTTACAGAGAATGGTCCGAAAAAGAGAAAATATCCAGTGAGCTGCAGTTGTGTGGATAAAAATGCCTTGTTGATGTCAGAGGAGAATGGGCAGACTGGTTCGAGATGATAGAAAGGCAACAGCAACTCATGTCAATATGGACCAAAATCTCCGAGGAATGTTTCCAACACCTATGCTACAAAGAATTAAGGCAGTTCTGAAGGCAAAAGGGGGTCCAACCTGGTACTAGCAAGGTGTACCTAATAAAGAGGCCAGTGAGTGTATTTATACAGTTATGTGAAAAAGTAAGTACACCTTTTCATCATATTTGTACAAGTAAACATTAGAACTTGATTCAAATAATGCCTACAAATAGGGGTGATATATAGTACTTGAACAAACTACACTAAATTTGACATGGTATATTCCTTTTCATGATCTAGATCAGATCAGGTGTCCCTTCTCAGTACAAGGGCCACATTGTGTATTTTACAAATATTCATGTGGCGACAAAATCAGGGAAGACCCATCACAACACAAGTTCCCCTTTTACATCAGAGCCCCCTTTCTATCAGATGCTCCCAATCAAATCAGAGTTCCCCTATCACATCAGAAGCCTTCACATCACATCGCAGCCCCCATTCACATCACAGTCCCCCTCCCAATTAACATCAGAGTCCATATTTCATATGAAAAGACCCCCCATGACATCAGAAGTTCCCCTTTTCATTCCAAAGTTCCCTTCATATTGCAGCCTCCCTTTTTACATCAATGCATCAGTGCTCCCCCTCATATTAGAGCCCCCCCTTCACATCAGCGTCCCGCCTTCACATCATTGTCTTTCTACCACATCAGAGACCATCTTCAGATCAGAGCCCCTCTTTCACATCTGTGCCCCCTTCAAATCAGAGCCCCATTTCTCATCAGAGCCTTCCTTCACATCATAGCCCCCCCTCTTGCACATCAGAGATCCCCTCTTTCAAATCAGAGCTGCCCTCATATTAGAGTCTCCTCTTCACATCAGAGCCCCCCTTTCACACATGGGACAAGTTGCTGTGGGCTCGATAAAGTCTTGTAGTAGACCAGATGTGGTCTATGGTCCCCTAATCTAAGCTTTAGAGATCCTTAATCTAAGTGAAAGTGGTATTAAATCCAAAAAAATACCAATCCATGGAAGAGGTGACTGCATTTGTTTTCTTTTTTTCATTTATTTTCACCATGTGATCTGGCACGTAACACACTTTCAGTCTCAGGGTGTCTCAACTAAGGATGGAGGAGCAACAGAGACACCTTTGGACAGCAGCATTGACATTCTGGGGGACAGGGCAGTGTAGGAGGCACTAGCAGATTTAGATAAACTTGACTAACACATTTGAGCTAAACTGCAGCTAACACTTTATCATTACAGTAGTTACATCAACAGTTTTTTTTCCTTTTGGGATAAAGGTTTTACATAAATGGTTTGTCTCAGCCCTCTAACTGCCACTTTTGCTGGACAGCTTGGTCTGTTAACCTCTTCACAAATGTGCGGCCTCCCGGCGTCTGGGCCTTCACGCAGAGCGGCAGAACATTTGTGTGCAATTAAGAAAAACATATGTGCTGAGAGCGCGCACCCTGCGCGCTCTCAGCACACATGTCCGGTACACAAGGTCCCAATCTCCTCTTTCGATCGGGAACTTTCCTGATCATGTGACTGCCATGACGGCGAATCACGGCAGTCACATGACCCTAAAACCCTGCCCCTGCCTCCTGGCTTCTGAAACCCTTAAAGGTGCCGGAGCCAAGAGGTTAAAGGACATTGAAAAAAAAACAGATTTACTGGCAAGAGCAACAGGGGAAAATAAAGGAAAAAAAGCCTACAACAGACAGCTAATGCAGCCATCACATTTATGAATTGGTAAGCCACAATATATCACAGTTTGTCATGTGCAGGGGCGGACTGACAACTCATGGGGCCCACGGCAATAGGGGATCATGGGGCCCCTGTGTCCTTGCCCAAACTCAAAAAAGCCTACTACGTACCAGGGGCATCTCATGGGGCCCCCTACTGACCCCGGGCCCTTGGGCAGTGCCCGAGTTTCCAAATGGTCAGTCCGCCCCTGGTCATGTGTGTCATCTTCAGGAGTGCAGAGAAATCACAAAACAATTCAGTGGCTCCTCAGCTGGTAGAGGATTTGCCCTTGGTGCCTGCTCCAGTGACTGTTATATTTTGGGTTTCCCTTTACTTTCAGTCCTGGCAACAAATGAAGTTGTATTTTTTTTGTCATAATTTTTCGGAAAATGAAAAAATAAAAAAAATTATTTTCACTATTTTTTTTTTACATACTGTCACCAGTGCAGTACAGCGTCATCATATAACTGGCATGGCGGTGATCAGGGATACTGACTGGTGACAGTGTGAAAAAAAAAAATATATATATTTTTTTAATTTTAAATTTTTAATTTAATTTTCTTCTTTTTTTTAAGATTTTTTTTTCATATTTCATTATGTCCAAAGTAGTACAATGTTATCATAGTAACATTGTACTACTTTTGGGGAAGTGATCAGTATTTTTTTTTTTTTACACAATTTGCTTATAGCAAAGAATTACTTTGCTATAAGCAAGCATTTACCTGAATGACATCAATTCATTCAGGGTTTTTTTTTTTTTTTGTGCTTAGCTGTGATTTGGCCACAGCTAATCACATGACTAATCACCATTCACAGCTAGACACTAGTATACAATGGATGGCATGAATGAAGCCATCCATTGTATACAACTGTCATGTGACCTGCTGTGATTGGTCACAGCAGGTCACATGGTACCGGCAACGGGGGCTGGTACTCAGATCTGTCATCGGCCGTGTCCGAGGTACACGGCCGGTGACAGATCGCGCCGCTGCGCGGCTCTGCAAGTGCGCAAACTGCGCATGTGCGGGAGGACACCATATGGCGGCCTCCCGGAAAGGTAATGTATTTTTGCGGACGCCATTTGGCCATAGGCCGGGCGTCAAATGGTTAAACCAGTATCATATAACTGCAAATCCAGAAGTTTAAATTCTGCACCTTTACAACCTATTAGCTGCCTGAGTCCTAACAACCAATTATGTCATCAGTTGATAAGGAGGACGTTGGGCATCTGTACAGCATCCTTCTTTGCTCCTCCCCTGCCCGCCAGCACTGGGGTCACATAAGCTGAGTGAAGAAGAGAGAAACTGAGAGAGAAGAGAAACATTGTGATACTAAATCAATACCAGTGAGCAAAGGTGTGTTTTGCTTTGTAAAAATAAATCATCTCTAAGGTTGGGTGCCCTTTATGTGTGGATGTGGCTGCCATATGTAAAACAAATAGTTTTTTCCATTTTTAGATTGGGGTGCCTCGAGATTGTGCATAATTTTAAAGGGTACCTTGACTGAAAAAAGGTAGAGAAATGCTGTTTTAGACATAGTCTAAAACAGCATTTCTCAACCTTTTTTCAGTCAAGGTTTCCTTTAAAATTTGAGGCCCCATTCACATCTGCTCCTTCCCACGAATGTGTGAAGAAAATGTATTTTCTGCACATGTTCCCCAGAATGAGTGAAAAATGCATTTATTGTTAATGGCATCCCAAATGCGGCTGGAAAACACGTGTTTTGTTGCGCAATAAAATGCTTGACAAACAAGCTGTAAAAAGCACCTGAAAAGGCGTGGGAGCTTCTTTTGATACTTTTATGTACATAGGGCAGCTTATTCAAGTGAATGGGCTGCCCTATGTTGTCCCACAAAAAATGTGCCAAAAAAGCACATTGCGCAGGTGTGAATGAGGCCTTAGGGATTCAAAAGGAGAATCCGATGATTTGCTTTGGAGAAATGCAGACAGATATTCTCAGTAGAGATGAGCGAATCGAACATGACGAAGTGGAATTCGTTTCGAAGATTAGGAAAATATTCGATTCGCGCCGAATCCGAAAATTAGCAAACTTTGGATGCACGAATCGAATTTTCCCAAAAATGGCGGCGACATGTGCGGCGACGGAGCGGGGATCTCTGGGAAGGCAAGCAGACAAGGCGCGCTGACCCATAATGCATTCATTCATGACATGTGATCGCATTAGCCAATCAGCAGCCAGCCAGCCAGCACTGTGTAATGGTGGAGATATAAATCGCGGCCCATCTTAGAATTCTCCATTAGCCTCCGGTCATTCAACAGAGACAGACCTCTGTGTATTAGGGACAGACTTAGGGCCAAAGAGACTTTAGGGCCACAGAATCGTTACTTAGGGACACAGAATCGTTACTTAGGGACACAGAATCGTTACTTAGGGACACAGAATTGTTACTCAGGGACACAGAATTGTTACTCAGGGACACAGAATTGTTACTCAGGGACAGACACAGAATTGTTACTCAGGGACACAGAATTGTTACTCAGGGACACAGAATTGTTACTGAGGGACACAGAATCGTTACTCAGGGACACAGAATTGTTACTCGGGGACACAGAATTGTTACTCAGGGACAGACACAGAATTGTTACTCAGGGACACAGAATTGTTACTCAGGGACACAGAATTGTTACTGAGGGACACAGAATCATTACTCAGGGACACAGAATTGTTACTCAGGGACACAGAATTGTTACTCAGGGACACAGAATTGTTACTCAGGGACACAGAATTGCTACTGAGGGACACAGAATCGTTACTCAGGGACACAGAATTGTTACTCAGGGACACAGAATTGTTACTCAGGGACACAGAATTGTTACTCAGGGACAGACACAGAATTGTTACTCAGGGACACAGAATTGTTACTCAGGGACACAGAATTGTTACTGAGGGACACAGAATTGTTACTCAGGACACAGAATTGTTACTCAGGGACACGGACAGACACAGAATTGTTACTCAGGGTACAGAATCGTTACACAGAATTGTTACTCAGGGACAGACACAGAATTGTTACTGAGGGACACAGAATCGTTACTCAGGGACACAGAATTGTTACTCAGGGACACAGAATTGTTACTCAGGGACACAGAATTGTTACTGAGGGACACAGAAATCGTTACTCAGGGACACAGAATTGTTACTCAGGGACACAGAATTGTTACTCAAGGACACAGAATTGTTACTCAGGGACACAGAATCGTTACTCAGGGACACAGAATCGTTACTCAGGGACACAGAATCGTTACTGAGGGACACAGAATCGTTACTGAGGGACACAGAATCGTTACTCAGGGACACAGAATCGTTACTCAGGGACACAGAATTGTTACTCAGGGACACAAAATTGTTACTCAGGGACAGACACAGAATTGTTACTCAGGGACACAGAATTGTTACTCAGGGACACAGAATTGTTACTGAGGGACACAGAATCGTTACTCAGGGACACAGAATCGTTACCCAGGGACACAGAATTGTTACTCAGGGACAGACAGAATTGTTACTCAGGGACACAGAATTGTTACTGAGGGACACAGAATTGTTACTCAGGGACACAGAATTGTTACTCAGGGACACAGAATCGTTACTGAGGGACACAGAATCGTTACTCAGGGACACAGAATTGTTACTCAGGGACACAGAATTGTTTACTCGGGACACAGAATCGTTAATGAGGGACACAGAATCGTTACTCAGGGACACAGAATCGTTACTCAGGGACACAGAATTGTTACTCAGGGACACAGAATCGTTACTGAGGGACACAGAATCGTTACTGAGGGACACAGAATCGTTACTCAGGGACACAGAATTGTTACTCAGGGACACAGAATCGTTACTGAGGGACACAGAATCGTTACTCAGGGACACAGAATCGTTACTCAGGGACACAGAATCGTTACTCAGGGACACAGAATCGTTACTCAGGGACACAGAATCGTTACTCAGGGACACAGAATTGTTACTCAGGGACACAGAATCGTTACTCAGGGACACAGAATCGTTACTCAGGGACACAGAATTGTTACTCAGGGACACAGAATCGTTACTGAGGGACACAGAATCGTTACTGAGGGACACAGAATCGTTACTCAGGGACACAGAATCGTTACTCAGGGACACAGAATCGTTACTCAGGGACACAGAATTGTTACTCAGGGACACAGAATCGTTACTCAGGGACACAGAATCGTTGAATTAAAGAGTATGTCAGACAACACGCAGAGGAGTGGCAGAGGAGGCAATGTTTCAGGAGCGAGCAGACGTGGCAGCAGAGGAAGGGGTCGAGGCAGCACTAGTCGCAGCCAGAGGCCAGTGCTCCCGGTGTCATCCAGCGGTCGTGTCTCCACCGACAACCCTGCCGTCATCGATTGGTTGGCTCGGTCGTCTTCCTCTTCCCAGGTCACCTCTGACACCTACAGCCAACGGTCGGTGGGTACGTCAGACACAACCGTTAGTTGGCATGGCCCGGGAGCAAGCCCACTGAAATCACGTGTCCTCTACCTGCCCCTGTCCTTTGGTGTTCCCTCACCAAGCGAAGTATCGCATGCTGTGGGCTCAGCCCCACTGTACAGTGAGGAAGAGCTAACAGAGGGCGGTCAGGAACGGGGGGAGACATCCGCCTCTTCAGCAGCCAGGCGAAGAAGTACTGGCGAGGAGAGTGGCTCGGTAGCCGGTCTAGAGACAGGTCTGTCTCCTGACCCACACGCAGCCGAGGGGGCTAGTAGTGACGCGGAGACCCTAATTGATGATGATGAGGCTGATCGCACTTGGCAGCCTCGTCGTCATCAGGCTATTGCTTCCGCATCATCAGGAGAAGAGGGTGCCAGCTTGGCAGCGAGCAAAACAGTCGTGGGTTTCCCAGGAGGCAGCAGGGTCGCAGCAGTGTCAGTGGAGGCAAACGGCCACGGAGTAGAGCACCAGCTCCACTGCAGCCTACCACCACGGCCAGTAGTGGTGCCGGTGTGCACGGAGGAAGTAGCAGTCAGCCAGTGAGGAGTAGCGGGGGCAAAGTTTCCTACTCGGCGGTGTGGCAATTTTTCGTCAAGCCGCCCGAGGAAGTAAACGTAGCCGTATGTCGACTATGTGGCCAGAAAGTCAAGCGTGGCCAGGGGGCCCATGTTGGGACTACAGCGTTGCGTCAGCATATGCAGCGTCGCCATTCGGTGGCCTGGGAAAACCGTGATAAAGATACGGCGGTTCTGCCTGCCCCAGCCCCCGCTCCATCACCCGCTCCGTTACTTGCTCCGTCACCCGACGTCAATCGCCCTCTATCAGCCAGTCAAGGCTCCAACACCTCTGCTGAGGGGAGTTGTCGCTCGTTGGCATCTTCCGCTCGTTCAGATGCTCCTTCTCCTGCTACTCCTCTTCACGGATTCCGTCAGCAGTCTTTCTTGGAATCCGTTTCCAAGAGACAACAGTTTGCGAGCACGCACCCGACGGTGCAGAAGCTGAACGTCCTCCTGTCCAAGTTGCTGGTGCTGCAGTCCCTCCCTTTCCAAGTGGTGGACTCAGCACCTTTCCGAGAAATGATGGCTTGTGCCGAGCCGTGGTGGAGAGTGCCAAGCCGGCATTTCTTCGCCAAAAAGGCAGTGCCAGCCCTGCATTCACATGTAGAAGAGATGGTGGGCCAGTCTTTGAGCATGTCGGTCTCTGCCAAAGTGCACGGCAGCGCCGACGTGTGGAGCTGTAACTACGGTCAGGGACAGTACATGTCATTTACGGCCCACTGGGTGAACGTGGTGCCGGCACAGCCGCACCAACAACTTGGACAGGTCACGCCGCTTTTGCCTCCACGTTTGCACGTCCTTGGTCCAGCAAAGATGTCCGCCTCTACCAATGCCTTGGCGAACGTATTCACACCAGGGGAGGAACTTCTGATTGTAATGAACAGAGAAATCGACAGATGGCTGTCTCCGCGCAAACTGAAAATCGGAACCATGTTGACCGGACAACGGAAAGAACATGGTGTCTGCTCTGCGTCAAGGAAGGTTGTGCCATGCGCCATGCATGGGCTCACAGTGTTTCAATCTGGTTGTCAAGCGGTTCCTAAAATCCACCATCCCACTGCAAGACATCCTTAAAATGTCACGTAAACTTTGCATGCATTTCAGCCATTCCTACACAAACCGCAAAGCACACCCTCCTTGAGCTGCAGCGTGCAGAACGGAAATCCACAGCATCGCCTGATCTGCGACTTGCAACAAGGTGGAATTCAACCGTACATATGTTAGACCGCCTTTACGAACAGCAAAAGGCCATCACCGATTTCCTGATGTTACAAGCCGGATAAAGGTACTCCCCTGTGTAACTTAGATGTCATCCATTGGCAGCTCATGCGTGACACCTGCCGCTTGCTCAGGAGTGGCAGAGAGTGAAGGGCCCTTTGAGGAGGCCACGCTATTCGTGAGTCGGCAGGACTATGGGATGAATGACGTCATTCCTCTGTTGCACGGCCTTGGCGGGCAGCGGGGTACAAAGGAGGCAAGGGGAGGAGGGCCCGGGGTCACAAGGGAAAGGTTCAGCGGGTGGGCGGGAAAGCGGGGTTACAGAGATCCATCAAGGGAGGGTCAGGAACGGGGCCGGGGTCAGAGGCAGGAAGGGGTCACGTAATCGAACGGGCAGATTTTGGCAACAAAGAAACGTACAGCGGGAAAACACAGGAACAGGAACAAGACCTTCCCGGCATTTTTGGGAAATGCACAGGGCAGATTTAAAAAAATGGCCCCCTGAGTTTTCCATTGTGGGGCCCCGCGATCGCTACTGCCATGGCGGGGCCCGCCCCCGGGGCGACCCATTTTCGCCGGCCGGGAAAAGAGTCGGCGATCTGCCTTTGCGCGCGACGCTGAGCCCCGGGACCCCTTGAAAATTCCCCCCCCCTAACGGGCACCCCCGGTTTCCCAACCCCCCCCCCTTTCCTAATCCCCTGGTTCCGAAAAAATCTCGCCCCAATTCTTGGGGGGCCGGGCCCCCAAAAAATTTTTTTGGCCGCCCCCCCCCACCCAAAAAATTTTCTTTTCCCCCGGGCCCCCAAAAAACCCCCTTTTTACCCCGATTTTCCCACCAATTAAAAAACGGGAAGCCCTGCCTTTTTTCCCCCTTTTCCTTCCCCAAAATAGGAAATAACCCCTTTTTCAAATTTTAAAAAAAAATTCCCCCCCCTCCCCATCCCAACGTTTTATTTTTCCCGGGGCCTTTCCCCGGTTTGGGGTTTTAAAAAAACCCTTCCCCGGGTCCCGGGGGGAAAAGGGGTTTCCCTTTGGGAAAAAGGGTCCCAAGGTGGTTAAAGAAAGGGGAATTAACCTGGGAAGGGGGGGACCTTAAAATTGGGAATTTCTTCCCTTGGGGGGGATTTAAAGGAAAAGGAAAAGCGGGGTTTTTCCCGTTAAACTCCCCCCTTCAAATTTTGGGTTTCCTGGTTTTCCCCCTTAAAAATGGCCCAAAGGGTTTTGGGAAAAAATTTTTCTTTCCGGGAATTAAAAAAAAAGGAAAAATCAAAAAAAAAAAATTTTTGGTTTTGGAAAAAAAATGGTTGGGAAAAAAAAATTAATTTTTTTTTTAAAAAAAAGGGTTTTTAAATTTGTTTCTCCCCCGGCCTTTTCCAAATCGCCCCGACCAATTACCCCCCAAATTAGAAAAATAAAAAAGCCCCCCCAAGGAAAAAACCCCGCTCCCAATTAACCCCCCCTTGCCCCCCTTCCCAAACCCCAAAAAATCCCCAAAAAAAAGTTAACCCCCCAAAAAATATTTTCCCAAAAAAAACCTTTTGGGCCAAACCCCCCCAAGAATAAACTCCCCCCCCCCCCCCTTTAAAAAATAAAAAAAAACCCCCTTCCCCCCCCCCCCTCATTTCCCCCCCAACCCCCCCCCCCCCCCCCCCCCCCCCCGTCAAAAAAATTAAACCCCCCCAAACCCCCCCAAAAAAATTTCCCCCTTTTCCCCCTTACCCCCTTCCCCCCGTTTTGTTTTTATAAAAAAATAAAAAAAAATAAAAAGTTTTTAAAAAAAAAAATCCCCGTTTCCGCCCAAAAAGATAAACTTTTCCCAAAACCAAGACGCCCCCAAAACCCTGAACCCCCCCCAAACCACACAATACCCCCCCTTAAATTCCTAAAAAGCCCTTTAAACCACCCCCCTATAAAAACCCCCCCCCCCTTTCCCCCCAAAAACCCCCCCCGGTTCCGGTGTTGCCCCCCCCCCCCCCCTTTAATCCCCCCAAAAAAAAATTGGCCCCAAACTTTAAACCAACCCCCCCCTCTACCCAAAAACCCCCCCCCAAAAAAAAATTCCCCCTGGTTTTAAATAAATTCCCTTTTGAAAATTAAAGGGGGGGTTAAACCCCTTAACCAAAAAAAAAAACCCTTAAACCCCCCAAATTCCCCCCAACCCCCCTTCCCCCCCCTAATTGAAAATTGGGGTTTGGCCCCCAACCCTTTGGTTTTTTGTGAAAAGGTTTTAAATTCCCCCGGGCCAAACGGGCAATTCATGCCCCCCTACCCCTTTTTTCCCCAAAACCCCGCCAACCCATGAGGGAGGGGGCCCCCCAAAGGTGGGGAAGCAAAGTTTCCAGGTCATGCTTTTTCCCAAAAAATGCCCGCAACGGGGGGCGGGCAGAAACCAAGTCCCAAAGGGTAGGGTTTCCCCTCGGGAACTCCAATTTTGGCCTTTTTTCCAAAAAGGGGACCCCCCCATTCACAAAGGAAAAACCGGGGGTTGCCGGGCCCACCCCTAGGGAAAGCGGTCTCCCATTTAATGGAGCGGACTCAGTTTTGTGTAATAAAAAAATTTTCCCAAAAGGAAAAGTTTGGGGGTCGGCCCGGGGCGTCTCTTCAGGTTCCCCCCAAAAACATAGGGAAAGCGCGTCGGGTTTAGAAATTCTTTAAACCCCTGGCTATAGTAAGGGTGAAAAAAAAATCGAAAAAAAAAAAAGGTCCCACCTCCTGACGGGTTTCTCAAGCGTTTTTGCTGTCCTCAAATATTCCAGGTTTTTTTTGATCGTGAATATCAATTTTGGGTTGAAACGGGCCCCTTTCCCTAAAAAATACCTCCATTCCTCTAGTCCCACCTTGATTGCTAAAGCCCCGGGGCCCCCCAAAATATCGAAAATTCCTTTCGCGGAAGCCCAGTTTTCCAAGAGAAAAAGGCCACGGGGTGCAGAGCTTTTTAAAACCCCCTTCCTCTGCGCCCAAAATCGCCCCCACTGCGTTTTCAACGCCAACCACCTCCAGGATATGGGGGGCATAGATGAGTCGGGAAAGGCTCAGGATAGGGGCCTCAGTGAATAACCTTTTTAAAGGGGTTTAAACCCTTTTCCCCTGCGTTTCCCTGGTGCCACGGGAAACAGCCCCCCCTTTTTTTGGAAAACTGAGTAATCGGGGAAACAAAAACCTGAAAAGTTTTTAAATGAACTTTCTATAGAAGTTTGCGAAGCCTATAACCCGGGGGGGCCCCGCCTCTTTGTCATGGGAAAAGGGGGCCAATCTAAAAAAGGCTGACACCTTTTGGGGGTTTCCTTTGGCTAAACCTGTAGGGGAAAATGGTCAGCCCCAAAAAAGGAAATGCTTTTGTTTGCTCAAAACAGCACTTGTCTGCCTTAGCAATAGACCGGTTGGCGGAGTCGTTTTCCAAAAAGTACCTCACATGCCCCCTATGGACCTCTAAGGGTGGGAAAAGATCAAGATGTCGTCTAGGTATAAAGACAACAAAAAATGTCCCCGAAAGGGCCCCCAAAAATACATCATTAATGAAGTGTTTGGAAAATGGCGGGGCGGTTGCATAGGCCCCAAGGGGGAAGACCAAGTAATTTAAAAAAGGGCCCAAACCCAGTGCGGAATGCTTTTTTTCCCCCCCATCCCCCCCTCTGAATTGGGGGACTAGAAATTTTATGCTCCCCTCAGGTCCAGTTTAGTAAATAAAGCTGACTTTTTAAAACTCTGAAAGACTCCCGGGACTAGAGGTAACGGGGAACATTCTTTACAGTTACTTTTTTCAGGTCCCCCGGGAGTCTACACAGGGGGGGTTTGGGATTTGTCTTTTTTTTTCCCCCAAAAAAAAAAACCAGCCCCAGCTGGGAAGTGGAAGGGCCGAATAAACCCCTTGCCCGGGGGACTTTCGCAAAAAACTCCTTTGAACCCCCTAATTCCCCGTTCAGTTTTAAAGGAAAAATTCGCCCCAAAAAAAATCTCCAGCCTGGGGGGCAAATCAATCGGGGGAGTCATATGTTCGGTGCGGGGGGAGGGAAACCCCTGCCCCCCCCTTACGAATACATCTAAAAAACTATGGTAGGCCCAAAGGAATGGCTTTACCAATTCGCCCTCCCCTATCCGAAAGAGCAAAGCCGTGGGCCGGGGATGCCCCTAGGGGAAAGGGAAAAGCTGCTGGGAATAGGATGACGTTTAAAATGGGAAATGATCCAGACTTCCCCAAATTTAATTTTGCGGGGGGGGCATGGGCTTTTAACCAAGGAGGGCCCCAAAATCACCGGAAACAGGGGGGATCGATGGCATCCAGGCCCGGGGAAAAAACCCTTGGTGGGTGGTTTTGGGCCCCTGTAGTAAAAAAAAGGTGGAGTTTCACGGGCCACCCACCCCCGAAAACCCAATTTTTGGGGCCCTTTAAACTAAGAAATAAATTTTTTCCCTGTCTCCTTTGACTGAAAGGGAAACTGCTGCTGACCCGCGAAATCCAGAAACTATGAAGCAAATACAAAGCTCCAAGTCCCATAATTGCGGTAGTTTACCAAAAAGTTCTCCCTGGCAAACTGCAAGGAGATAAAATACTGCAATAACTGGTGTCCGTTCCTTTTAAACCCTTTGGAGTAACCGGGGAAAATAAACGCGGAAACCTCCCCCCCTTGGCAGGGCAGGTAAGTAAATATATTTGGGCCCGCCCCCCACAATAAAAAAAAACCGGTTTTAAACCCGACGCCTCTGGGGCTCCTCAGACGTTAGGGGGAGACCGAAACCCCCCTGCTGACCTGAGATTTTACGTATTCGGAAATTTCCCGGGTTTCCGGTTTACCCGTGGAGAATTGGTCTTTGGGCTGGGAATCGCCGGGTGATCTCTGCTCTTGGCTGGACCTTTTCCCCCCTACGTTCCCCAACCCCCCGGGGGTTTAATCTGGATAGATTAAAGGGTTTTTAGGCCCCCCAAAAAGTTTTTTGGGATGTCCAAACTCGGGCCCCCTCTTTCCTTCCCGTTTTCGGTTAAAAACCCCAAAGCAAATTGGTGAAAAGGGGGCCCTCCATTCCATTTTGGGGTCACCACCCCCCCGCCTGAAAATTGCGGCGTATTTTCCCCCACTGCCCATTTTCCTTCCCTTGGGGACGTAGGGACATTTTTAGCCGTCGGGCCGTATCTGGGGCGCATAAAAAAGGGGCCATCGCTTTAAAAAAAGCTGTAACTGAACCCCAACTGAGGGTCTCCCTTTTTTATAGTCGGTGGGCCCCGGCTTTTGGGGTTCCTCTTGTAATAAAGGGAAATAATTAACCCGAAACCCCTTTTGGGTTTTTGATGAGAACGTTCGAGGGTGGAGGCAAAGTATAACTGGCAGGGAAAAACCCAAAACCTCCTGAATCTACCTCGAACCCCCCGAAAAAAAGTTCCGGTTAAAAAAAGGGAAAACCCGGGGGTTTCCCGGGGCAGGGTTTCCGAACTAGTGTTTCTCCAGGCCCCTCTTTTAAACCGCCCGGTAGGGGTTTGGGTAGGGTCTGCAAAAGGGCACCTAATTCTTTAAAGCCCTCCTGGAGGACCTAAACCCCCCCTGTGAGGGGGCAATGTGTTGGGGACAAAATCGTCCCGGGGGAAGGTTTTCCCCCTTTCCCGACCAGTTTATGGCCGAAGGTACTGGGCAGGGTCCGCCCCCGCGGGATCTTTTAGGTTTGGGCCACGGCCCCGGGGTTTTCCCCCGGACGCGGATCTAAGTCCCAGTCTGCCTTTTTTACCCCAAGCCCCTGAAAGGGGGGGATGGACTTGGGGCAAGACTGGGGAAACCCGGTCCGTTTCCCTGGGGCCCCCCCCCGGGGGTTGGGCGAGGGGCCCCTGAAAGGGGATGTTTCCCCCGGGGTAGACCGGGTGTAAAGGGAAACAGAAACCCCGATCCCCCGCGGGGATGGATGGATGACAATCCCATCCAGCGGGATTGGGGTGATTACGCTAAGGATTTACGAGGTCAGACTCCCGGGCGGGAAACGTTTCGGGCACGTGGTACAGAGGGAGCAAGCGGGGGAGGGCGGGGGCACAAGCCAGGGTTCACAGGTAGCCCACGTGGAAACGAATCAAATTTAGAGGGGTGGGCAGGAAAAGAGCCGGGGGCCCGAGCAGGAGAGGGTCACGTAATCAAACACAGAGTTTGGCAACCCAAAGGAAAACCCAAATAAACAGGAACCCCAGGAAAAAAGGGAAAAAGACCTTGGGGGCCACTTTGGAAATGCACAGGGCAGATTTTTAAAAAAGGGGGGCCCTGGGGTTTTCCATTGGTTTCGGGGCCCCGATCGCTAAAATGGCATTTCGCGGGGCCGCCCCGCGATCTCGTAATTTTGCCGGCCAGGAAAAAAATCGGGATCTGCGCATTTCGCCGACGCCCAAAGGCCGGGAAAACCCCCCCTTTACAAGGCTGGTCCCGGGTGCGGAAGACGTGGCGCACGAATCTCAACGCCCCATGAAACCCCCGTGGGGGGGAGGAAAAGGGAAAAAGAGGAGGAGGAAAGGAGGCATTGGGCTCAGGGAAAAAAATTTAGTGAAATGGGTGGTTTTTCCCCCTCACGGACAGGATGGAAAGGGGTCCCGGGGCATCTGGTAGGGGGAGGAGGAGGAGGAACAGAGGGCCCAAACGCACCGTGGCAGTATGCTGTGGAGATGGAAAGGGAGGGGGGTCCCCCCGCATTCCCTTGGGACAAATGGCCCATACAAAAGCTTGGTTCTTTCTACGACAGCCCCAATAATAACCAACAACAGAGGGATGACTTTGGCTGTCCACCTTGTTGGGCCCTCCCCTACCTTTAAAAATGGTGGCCCCTTTTCACACCCGCTTAGGAGGGAGGCCAAAATAAATTTCAAA
This sequence comes from Staurois parvus, assembly GCA_951230385.1. Taxonomy (NCBI): domain Eukaryota; kingdom Metazoa; phylum Chordata; class Amphibia; order Anura; family Ranidae; genus Staurois; species Staurois parvus. Next base: position 402 of record CATNWA010001061.1, on the reverse strand, counting down.
AAAACCACCTAAAGTAGTCAGTTGGTTTTCTTTCCCCCCGCCGGCCCAAATCCCCTTTCCTCAGACACTGTGGGCCCCGTGGGGCTCCCCCCTTTTCCCCTGCCAGGCAGCCGGGGGGGGGTGGTGTGGTAGGGGCAGTGGCAGCCCCACCACAGCGGCTTGGGCCCCAGTCCCGCATTTGATGATGAGAAACTTCTTCACCAGTTGGGAGTGAGGAAAAACTAACCACCGCAGCAAACAGCAGCATCCCCGGGGGACCTGGAGCAGGAAACCTCAAAAAACAGGGTTGGGCCCACTTGGACACAACCCCGCCAACCGAGGGAGACAACCCCTTGACTAAATGGGCAAAAGAAAACTTTACCTTTTTGGCCCCCCAAATAGCTGAATTTGGGCCCCTTTAAA
>CATNWA010001060.1:0-47299 GCA_951230385.1 Staurois parvus | reverse complement strand
CCAAACAGGCCCTCCAACAGGCCCCCTAGTGTTTGCCGGGAAAACCCGTCTTTTGGGGGATGGGCCCCCTTTGGTCCTATTTGCCCCCCTTTCCCATGTTTTTCGGGGAGCCCTACGCATGTGCAGATTCGACCCGGGCCGTGGCAATCTTCTCATTCCCTGACAAAAACGGACATAGAAGAATTTAAATAAAAAAATATAGCACCGCTCAGAGAAATCAGCAGCTAGAACACTTAAAGGGAAATTACGACCTCATAAACAAAAATAGTAAAATACAGTTGTGTCCAAAATTTTTAAAAACCCCCAATCTGAAAAGGGGGTTTGGGGACTATAGTGTCCCTTTTGGGGAATTGTATTCAGAATCAAACCCTTTAAAAAGGACTTTTAAAACAACCCCAAATGCAACTAAAATGCCCATCAATTGTTTATGTAATACATTAGAAAAGGGTTCTTTGTGGTTTCTTCATTGCCACAATTTTTAAACCCTTAAAGACTACCACTCTGAAAACAGAGGTTCATGAAGGTGTATTTCCATCAGTATTGAAAACACCTGTGGTGTCACCGAGCAGCAATCAAGCATATAAAGCACCCAATTAGGCAGCTTTTTAAAATGACTGTGATACTCAGCTCCTTCTAGACATTTACTTGGTTGTGGTTTCAAAACATGGTGTAGGCAAGAGAATGGTCCAGGAATGGACTAGAGAAGAGGTGATTTCCTTCACATGGGAAGGGCATTGGCATATAAGTAGACACTTGCAAAGTTGTATAAACATACCAAGAGAACACGCTTAGGAAGCTTCTTTCGCAAAAATTCAAGGGCAAAAGGCATCTGTTGAATACGCTACACGTGGACCGAGGCAGAGAAAAGAAGATGCTGAACTATCGACTGCTGTTGACGCTACCTGAAGCGTAGAGTGGAGAGATGTCCCACGGGGCAGTGTGACTGCTGAGTAACTGTAGGAAAAGATTTGTCAGATGTGGGTACAGAAGTTTTCCAGCCCAGACCAATAAGACGCACACTGCGTAGATGAAGGCCTCCGTGCCAGAACTCCTCGAGGCGTAGTACCCCTTGCTGTCTCCAAAGAATAAGGAAGAGATTCGAGCTGCTAGTATGCAAAAAGGCCATGTAGGAACAAAACCACAAAAGTTGTGGGATAGAGTGTTCTGTGACTGATGAAAACAAATTTAGAATCTGTGTGGGCACCATGGATCAACGCTATGGTTTGGTGGAGGAAGATCATAGGCCTATGAATGAAAAGAACACCATGCACTACTGTGAAGCATGTGGAGCGGTCAATCATGCTTTGGGGCTGTTTTGCTACCTGCATGTTACAGGGAAGCTTCAGCGTGTTGGCAAAGGTACCCATGATTTCTCTACGTAAGCTACCAGGAGATATTGGATGGAAACGTGATGCAGTCCGTTCACACACCTGAGGCTTGGGAGACGGTGGACCTTTCAACAGGAACAATGATTCCCAAGCATACCTCCAAGTCCACTAGAGCCCATGGTTGCAGAGGAAAGGCTGGAAACATTTTGGAGTGGCCATACGCATGTCACCAGACTTAAATCGATTGAGAACACTCTGGTGGACTTAAAGAAAGCAGTTGCAGTGCGCAAGCCTAAGAATGTGACTGAACTGGGAGGCCTTTGCCCATGAAGAATGGAGCGAAAGATACCCGTAGATCGCTGCAATGACACTTGTGTCAAGCTATGCTTCACGTTTAAAAGCTGTTATAACTGTAAAAGGATGCTGTAAGCTAAGTACTAAGATTGAATGTCACATTGGGGGTTAGAATAAAACTGATAATGCTGTGAGCACAGAAAAGACATTTGTGGTTATTTCATTATAACTGTTATGTTATATTTGTCTGACCTACAAGTGCCTCTTTAATTGTAAATGTAAGCAAGATGACTGAATGATCAAAAGCAATGTCAAACTGGCCAAAACACTCAATTTCAGTGGTGGGGTTGAATAATTTTGGACACAACTGTATATATATAGTGCAGCGCTGTAATGTAATTTGATATAAAATAATTCAAGTCTTTATTTACAGATAAAACCAAATGTGCAGCGCCTTTTCCTCATTAGGTGACTGGAGAAAAACGATAAAATGCGCACTCACCGACCGCACATTTTAAATGCGCCTGTGTGTAATCTTATCCAGAGGACCAGCCAAGCATGCAGCTCCAGAACACATATGGATCCTCCCTCTCAAGTACTGACATCAACCTTGGGTGTAGTAATACCTCCAGATCCAGAGACCCTCTGGCCCCAAATAATAGGCAGGGATCCCCCTCATGACTCCAGGCACCCCAAAATCGAAGGTGTAGATCTGCAAACCCTCCAATAGGAGAGTCAAGGAAAAAGGGTAACGCCAATAGTGTGGTAGGTTCAAAACTTTATTGTAGCAACACTCATAAAGCCAGGGTCACATACACATACATTACACTATTAACCAGTAAGCGGACAGGTAAGTATGAAAAAAATATGTACTAACCCGGCAGTGGTATAGATTGGAGACCACTGGACCTCCTCCGTGGTCTCAGTGGTCAGGAAGTCACACTTGCTAATGGCTCCTCCTGAGGCCTTTCGTGCCAAATGCACTTCATCAGAGGATGGACGCCACTAGCAGTGTGACAGCAAGACTTCCTATTTAAACGCGGTTTCGCGCTACATGCGCGAAAATCCCGCTCTATCGTCCTAAGTCCGAAAAAGCGGTACTGCGCATGCGCGAATAAGCCGCCATTTTGCCGTGGATCGCGGCTGTGCAGTATCGAACTGCGCATCGCCGCCCGATCGCCGCCATATTGCCATGGATCATCAGCAAGCTCATACAGATGAACAGCTGCTGCCAAAAAATAGGGAGAGATAGTACAAATTACCAGCTGCTGCCTAAAAAAGGGGAAACAGGCCCATACTTAAGCCCTATTAAAGAGGTATATGGATATCCCCTCCACCAACAAAGAGACCTAAACTTAGAGTCCCTTGTTCCAATACAAAGTATATGAAAAGCACCAATAAGGTGCTATAAAGCGCCAGCACCCCTATTTATAATATTAATAATATCCATGGCATAGGGCAAATCATCGGTTACCCATAGATAAAGATATACAAATAATTATCAACCATGAGAAATGTACATTTAAAACAAGCGCATTAAAAATTCATTAAAAAAAATGCATATAAAAGGATGCACCCCTATTGAGTTGGGATACCCAAATTGAGTCATTTACCATCCTGGTGCCCTATAATCCCATACTAAGGGCTAATGTAAAAAAGTTAATTAATACGGACTGATGGTCCTAAAATGCGAAGAGATATATATATATATATCCCGTTACACCATATTGTAGCTCTCTGTGTTACCCAAGACCAGAAAGACCCATTTTGGTGCTACATAAAGACATACACTGGTCTGACAGAAATAATAAGCCATAAAATTATCTAAACCGTCAGAAATACCCTACACGGATAAATCCTGTACCGCACTATTTCCTGGAATAATGGGAGAGGTACCTAAGTCCTAGCTATTAGCAATGAAGCAATTGATATCCACCTCCACATTGTGTCCATGAGGGGAAAAGAGTGCGTAATTCGTAGACCCAACGGGTCCTCCGCCTGCGAGACTGTCCTGGTCTTTTGTGAAGTCCCCTCCAATGCGGTGACACCACCTCTATACCCACAAACTTTAAAGAGGTGGGGTCACTATTATGAAACAGTCTGAAGTGATTGGATATAGTGAGTGGTCCTTGTAGCCTTTTCTAATATTGGCCACTGTGCTCCCGTAGAAGGTCCCGCAGGCACCTGGTTGTCCCGCCCCACATACTGCTTGTTACAGGGGCAACTGAGGAGGTAGACAACAAATTTGCTATTGCACGTTATACATTGCTTGATACCATAGGATTTCCCGGTTGATGTTGAGACAAACCCGTCAATTTTCCTTTTACGGTATTGTCACACCTGCATATAATACATCTGTTACACGGGTAAAATCCCTTTAAATATCCCCGAAGAAAGAAGTTTTTACAGGGGGATTCACAACATTTGGTGCAATACGATTTCTCATAGCTGAAGCCCTCCTAAACATAATCTCAGCTTGTTGGTTAATATTTGTGAAAGGACAGGGTCCATCTTCAAAATATCCCAGTTCTTCTTTATAAGTTTTTCCTACCTGTTTTATACTGCACTGAGAACGTTGTTACAAAGGGGACATATTTTCTCATTTTTTCTTTGTGGTTTATGTAAAAGCATCTCCTTTCTGTCCAGGCCCGCAACCTTTGCCAAGGACTCATCAAGCTCAAGTTCTTTATATCCTTTCTCAAGGAACCTGTTTTTGAGGATATTAGCTTGAGACCAATACGTCCCTAGATCCGTGCAATTTTCGTCTAATCCGAGTGAATTGTCCCTTCGGTATGTTACTAAGCCAATTCGGATGGTGACAGCTACTCACAGGGATATAGCTGTTACGGTCGGATACCTTAAAGAAGGAACTCAGTTACTATCCTCCCATTATCTTTCTTAAGTGTAAGGTCCAAAAAATGGATCTGGTGTCGACTGTAGGTATAGGTCAGGTGAATATTTAAGGTGTTATTATTCAATGTCGTGAAAAAGTTGTTAAGTGCACTTTCCTCTCCATTCAGAGGAGGAGGATGTTATCAATATATCGCTTGTACAAAAACCAGTTCAGGCCAATCTCTGGCATAGATGACATCCTCCTCCCATCTAGACATGAAGAGATTGGCAAGGCTGAGGGGGCAAACTTTGCCCCCATTGAGACACCCTTAATCTGCAGTAGAAAGTCTGGTTGTACCAAAATAATTTATGGTGCATGGCAAAATGTAACAGGTCCAGAATAAAGTGCCTCTGTGTTCCCGATAAGTGGCTGTAATTTGTTAAATAAAAATCAGTAGCCTCCATGCCATCTGTATGATATTGATGCTGGTGTATAAAGAACTGACGTCTGCTGTAACCAGAAACATACCAGATGATATGCTTATTGTGTCAACTTCATTCAGGACCTGCTTGGTGTCTCTAAGGTATGAAGGAGTACCAGCAACCAATGGTTGCAGGTGGAAGTCGATATATTCCCCAATCCTAGATAGTAATGACCCTATCCCACTAATTATGGGTCGGCCTGGAGGGTGTACCGGGTCCTTGTGTACCTTTGGAAGGATGTACAATATAGGAAGTTTTGGGGCCACCGGCATAGAAAAAAGCCTTCTCCTTCTTATTTATAATACCATTAACATAACCTCCCTAATGATGGCTAGGAGCAACTTTTTATAGTCTGTAAGGGGATCGTTGGGTAAAGGTCTGTAAGTGGAATCATCCTCCAACAATTTACTGACTTCCCCCATGTAGTCGGCCTTATTCCAAACCACAACTCCACCACCTTTATCCGCTGGCCTGATCACAAGATCTCTCTTTTCCAAGAGGGTCTTAATGGCCAACCTGTCACTAGGGTTATCGTATACCCGTTTTACAGGCATATCATCCAAATCCCTTAGAACTTTCTCCTTAAAAAACATTTAAGTAAGAATGTGATTGTGGAGGGGGATTAAAGGTGGATGCGTTTCTTAAATTGGAGTGAATCATACCCGAGGGAGACTGGTTCCCTAAACTAGGTTTGTTTAAAAAATATTTTTTGAGGGACAATTGTCTAATAAACTTGTGCACATCCACATAAGTATTAAATTTATTCATCCGTGTGGCAGGGGTGTATTTTAACCCTTTATCAAGAAGGTCAAGCTCTTCATTAGTCAGCTCAAGGCCACTGAGGTTAAAGATTCCCTGACCTTTCAAACCCGTCTCTTTTTTGGGGTTTTCCTCTCGTTCTCCTTCCTCCTCTCTTTCCCCTTCTATGTCTCTCCTTTTTCGTGGTTGACCTGTCCCTAAAAAAGGCTGCTTAACTTGATTATGTTGTTGGGAATTTTGATGTACTGGAGGTTTTGGTGTTACCCTGATTAGCGGAATTGTTGCTCGGTCTATTATGTTCCTGACGCTTAGGATAATGGGGACGGTTCTGATTGTAATTATGGTGATCATTCCGATGATAGTTCTGGTTATTGTTATACCCATACTCCCGAGGGGGGTATGAACGGGCTCCCCCATTAGAGTAATATTCCCTAGGGCTCCGTGGTGGGTAATACTCGGTGTGATAGTATTGTGGATTCCCCATGGGCCTCTGAGGGGTCCTTGGAGGAAGCGGGTGTTGGTAATAATTATCCCTTGGAGCATTACCATTCCTATACGTCCCATCCCTGGTTGGATGTGCAGGGATATAGGGGTAATACTCTCTAGATCCTATATTTTTCGTCCTGAAGGGGGATACCCTGGTTGTTGAGCGGGCCCTGTCTTCCTGAATTAGGACCTTTCTTTTTCTTTTTTTTTTTGATTATAGTTGTTATTCCTATTTCCCATTTGTGCTAAGGTTCGGATCCTGAACCCGAGGCACAGAAGGCCTCAGGAGGAGCCATTAGCAAGTGTGACTTCCTGACCACTGAGACCACGAGGAGGTCCAGTGGTCTCCAATCTATACACTGCCGGGTTAGTACATATTTTTTTCATACTTACCTGTCCGCTTACTGGTTAATAGTGTATGTATGTGTATGTGACCCTGGCTTTTATGAGTGTTGCTACAATAAAGTTTTGAACCTACCACACTATTGGCGTTCCCCTTTTTTCCTTGACTCTCCTATTGGAGGGTTGCAGATCTACACCTTCGATTTTGGGGTGCCTGGAGTCACGAGGGGGATCCCTGCCTATTATTTGGGGCGAGAGGGTCTCTGGATCTGGAGGTATTACTTACACACCCAAGGTTGATGTCAGTACTTGAGAGGGAGGATCCATATGTGTTCTGGAGCTGCAGCTTGGCTGGTCCTCTGGATAAGATTACACACAGGCGCATTTAAAATGTGCGGTCGGTGAGTGCGCATTTTTTATCGTTTTCCAGTCACCTAATGAGGAAAAGGCCTGCACATATTTGGTTTTATCTTAAATAAAGACTTGAATTATTTTATATCAAATTACATTACAGCGCTGGACATAGAAGAATTGTCCAAACCTTATCTAAAATATTTGGGGCAAGGATACTGGTGCTGGTATCAAATGTCAATTGATGCACTGTATTCTGCAAAGGGGTTAAATTGTACTCAATGGGGTACACTACCTCGGGAGTCTATTGTGCATCTTCTCCAACAATCAGCATAGATATAGCAGGAACACAGGGACGTACCCCTATTATCCCTGATAAAAGGCTTGATATAAAACCTATGTAGTAAAAGATGTTATAGTGAGCGCTACTTTAAAATAGTAAGGAGGTGTATAAATATGTATACACAACAAAGCTAATGAGCAGCTGATACACCGAAAAGGTAACCAAACGAAAACCTCCAATAATACGTATATATCCAGATAGAATGGTGCAGCGCTAAATAATAAAACACAGTTAATACACACAATATACTAGTGCGAATTTATACACACTCTGATGGTGATCTGTAAATATTTAAAAGTTCACTATAATAGTGCGGATCATGGAGAGATCCTAATTCCAGATGAGTGGACGTCCTGATCCAAGGTGTGATAATAGGTGTAAACCACACAAATAGGTGAAAAAACGCACTCACCAGATGTGCGTTTAAAATACGCAATATGTAATCCTGCGTCACCAGGCCATAGATCGATCATCAAATCCTGGATCAGTTTACCCATAGATCACCATCCCGGTTCCACTGAAGCAAGGTTATCAGAAACTGCTACCAGGTATCACCACAAGGGTCATGCTTCCTCCAGATGGGCACTGCGAATGATAGCACTCACACAGAGTGCCCAATAAGAGACCACATAGCGTGATACTGCTTAAGGTACCTCTATTCAGGGTTGGTTGGTGTGGGGTACATAAAAAGATTTGCAGAATTTAACTTCGGCTGAAATTAGGACTCTTTGGGACATTTCTTTCTTAGACAAATATGTTAGGGAGGAAATGGTCCCTAGATCCTTGAGATGGAGTATCCCTCCCGAACATGAGGATGTGAATGGTATTGAGGAATGGTACCAATATTTTAACATAGCAGGAGTAGACATGCTAAAGTTCCTAATTTTGAGAAAAAAGAAAAAGTTACAATATCTTGATGCTGAGATAAACAAGGTTAGAGATAAACTCACTCCCCTTAAAGATAGTGAGGAATATGTAACAGAATCAAATAAACTCAAGTCATATATGGAAAAAACTGGATAAGGAACAGAGAATAAAAAAATGTAAAAAATATTTACGCAATTACAAAGATTATCAGGAACAGCATGTATTTAAGTGGCAAATTAAAACGGAGGATCTTAATCCACCTAGAACTAATACTAATTTCCACACTCCTAAACCTCAAAGACTATCAGGCAAACATAAAAATCAATCTAGACAGGGAGTACAATCCTCTAATGGTTTTTAGACCCAATGCCAACCAAGCATATAATGTACCCATTCATAATAGGTATGAATCCCTAAACATGCTAAGAAATGAGGATGTTGGGGCACGTAATTTTAATTGGCATCCAAGGGATCAATCCCCAAGGGGACAATACTATGGTCAATCACAACATGGACCAGCTCAATACCAACATAATAACAGCCTGAAACCTAATTACTATCCATCTGGATACCCAAATGGAAGATCTCCATATCATAATGGAGACAATATGGGCCCCAGACCTCCATCATATTATAATAGTAGTAACAATTCTCCTGGGGGAATGTTGAACCACCAGAGGGAACATAAAGAACAAAGGAGTAAACAACCCACACCAAATAATTTTTTAGGGGGAAATTCGGAATGCAAAAGAAGTGCCGCGGAAGGGGGAAGAGGGGAGGCAAAAGGGTCAACAAACTCCAAAAAACGCAAAACGTAGGAATATTTAATTTAAGTAATACAACTTTGACCGATCAGGAATTACAACTTTTAAATAAGGGATTAAAATTTGCCCCAAAAAAATCATTGAATAAATTTCAGACATATATAGACATTAGGAAGTATATTAGACAATTATCATTGAAAAAATACTTCCACAATAAACCAACCTCACAGAATATGGGTAATGTTGGTAGTATTAATTCTAACTTAAGAAATGCGTCATTATTTAACCCTCCTCCTCAAAATAATTCTTACATTAATGCCTTTAGAGATACAGTGTTCAAGGATCTTGAAATGAAAATCAAACCAGTAAATAAACAAGATTTTGCCAAGAAAGCTGTAGAGACGTTATTAGAGAAAAAGGACTTAGTAATACGTCCAGCGGACAAAGGAGGGGGAGTAGTGGTGCTAAATAAATCCGACTATATTAAGGAAGTGTACAATATTCTGAGCGATAAAGAAATATACTCTCTTTTACCAAAAAATCCGCTTAGAGAATACAAAAAAGAACTCACATCCATCATAAACAAAGGATATACTGAAGGAATCTTAAGTAAGAAAGAAAAACTTTATCTTTGTCTGACAGTACCCAGACTTCCGGTCATGTACATACTACCAAAAATCCATAAGGATCCCATTAATCCCCCAGGGAGGCCTCTAATCAGTGGTATCGGGTCTTTATGTTCACGAGTAGGTGAGTATATCGATCATTTTTTACAACCTCTCGTCATAAAGACCCCCGCCTACCTGAAGGACACAAAGCAAGTGCTCCAAGATATCAGTAATATTGCCACGAATAAATGCACTTTTTTAGTCACGGCAGACGTAACATCTTTGTACACAAATATAAAGCATTCGGATGGGATGGAGGCTGTCGAATTCTTTCTAAATAATTGTGATTTTAAGTATATGTCTGATTTACATAAGAACTATATTTTAACTTTACTAGACTTTGCGATGACGAGGAATTATTTTTTGTTTGGCCACAATTTTTATTTGCAAGAAAAAGGGCGTGGCCATGGGGGCAAAATTTGCCCCCAGCCTAGCGAATTTGTTTATGGCCAGGTGGGAGGAGGATGTCATCTACGCAAGAGATTGGCCTGAGCTCTCTTTTTACCGTAGATACATTGATGACATCCTCCTCATATGGAACGGTGAAGAACAAGCCCTTTTAAATTTTTTTACCACCTTGAATTTTAACTCTTTAAACATTAAGCTCGTGTTTGAATACAGTCAAATTAGTGTTAATTTTCTGGATCTGGTGTTAATAAACCATAATGGTAAAATAATGACCGAAACCTACTTCAAACCAACGGACAGAAACGGCTTTATTTCAACAGATAGCTGCCACCATCCCGTTTGGTTACGTAATATTCCAAAGGGTCAGTTTTTGAGAATCAAGCGGAATTGCACTAATGTAGAGACATATTATAAACAAGCCATGATCATTAAGGATAAATTTGTGGAAAAAGGGTATGATGGTTCTACCCTTGACCAGACTATTGATACTATAGGAAAATCAGATAGAAACCTGATGTTAAATAGCATTCCTAAACAAAAACCAAAGCAGATATGTCCTTTTATTATGAATTACTCTTTGCAACACAAAAAGATTACGAGCATCATTAATAAAAACTGGGGGATTTTGAAATCTGATCCGACATTGAATACACTATTGCCGGAGAAACCGGAAATCATTTTTAGAAAAGTGACACCACTTAGAAATAAGATCGCCCCCAATATAGTTGACCCACCCAAAAATGTAATTATGTTTACTAATTTAAAAGGGTTTCACCCCTGTAAAAAATGCGTCATTTGTCGATGCAGTAAACATACTAATAAGAGTAACTATTTCACATCTACAACGAGGGGTAAACATTACGATATAGATGATTTTATAACTTGCACAAGTAGATTTGTGGTATACTTGCTCCAATGTCCGTGCAACCTTCAATATGTTGGGCGCACTACTAGACGCCTCAGAGACAGATTAAAGGAGCATGTCAATAATATTAAAAAGGGGTATAAGGACCACTCCTTGTCACATCATTATAAGATCCATCATAAAAGCGATCCCTCGTCACTCAGATTTATGGGTATAGGTATAGTAAATGCTCATTGGCGAGGAACAAATAGAAAGCGGGCAGTGTCGCAGCTCGAATCGAGGTGGATCTACGAATTAGGTTCTTTATAACCCAGGGGATTGAATATAGATTTCGATCTTAATTGCTTTTTGGACAATAGATAGTATGAGGAGGAAGTAAACCAGTACTGGGTCCTTCCTGGTTCTATAGATATACACATTCCTTTATTTGAGTTTTTATGAGTTTTTCATGAATAATCACCAAACTATTGTGAATATAACTATATATATGTTACCACCATATAAATTGAGCCAAAGTTTTGGCGTTACTACTTATTCCTCGTCATCGCTTTTTAAGTGGTTTTTAGAGTTTTTATTGTGATTATATTGTGAATAATTGTTTTATTATTCAGCATCACATTATTTTATCATGTGTTTTTATTATGCGTTTATATGAATCTGCATTTTTTAGATTCTGACCATATGTTTCCATATATATTTATACACATTCTTTGTTAATTCAAATTTTATGTATATTTTGTATTTTTATCTGACCATATACTTTGTGTGCTATTTATATTTATAAATTTATCGGGAATATTTATGGTGTATTTAATCCTAATGTCAGGAATGGACTCAGCACTGGTGGTGAGACTCACCTGCCGTGTGGGCTGCAGTACCAGAGCTGACCAGCGGGTGCTCTCAGCAATGGACTCAGCACTGGTGGTGGGACTCACCTGCCGTGTGGGCTGCAGTACCAGAGCTGACCAGCGGGTGCTCTCAGCAGCCAGAAGCTCACACATGCAATCAGCCAAACCTGGGGCTGATTGCAGAAAGGTGTATTTAAGGCATGACCAGGCCTGTGATCTGGGCCTTGGTGTATGTTTTCCCATGAGCCTCTGTACCTGGTATCTTGTGTTCCTGCTTCGTTGCTGACCCGGCTTGATCCTGACCTCTGCTGACCGTCTCCTGTTGAACCCCTGGCTTGCCTGACCATCCTTCTGCCTGATCCCCTGTACCGCGCTGCCCGTGAGTTACTGAACCCGGCTTGTGACCTTGACCATTCTCTTCCTGCTCCTTTGGTACCTTGCTGCCCGCACGTTGCTGACTTGGCCTGTCTGACCACGCTAACTACTCTGCCATCCATCCATTCTGCGCGGATCCAGCCGTACCTGCACATACCTCTGGCGGATCCCTCTACCACTAGCAGGTGTACTCAGGGGCCGCGACCTGGTTCCTGTCTGCTCCAAGTCCATCCCCACCATCAGGGGCCCTGGTGAATAAGCAGACTGGGACTTAGACTCCGCGCCCTGGGGAATCCTGTCCTGGGGACCACTAGAGGTACCACCAAACGGTCATTACAGAACCCTGCGGCCGGCCTGACCGTTCCACCTCTCCAGCCCTGACTGCACCTGTGTTCCTGCACCTACTAAGATTAATGGAAGGTTGGTTTGTTCACTGTGCGTTTTTATATATATATATATATATATATATATATATATATATATATATATATATATATATCTGGATGGCTAATAATAAACTGTATTATTATACTGTACCTGAAACCTGCGTTTCCCTGTGTCAGTCCACACTTTTCTGGTCATTCCTAGATTCCTGACACCTAAACTGTTTTGATTCTAAGCAAAATAGGATGGATCTTGCATACCAATATACGATCATATATATAAGCACCTTTTGAACTTAAAACAACTTATGTGCACCACATTATGGTTTGCAGGGGAGATTGTTTTTTTTTCCCTGTTTTAAATAGTAGCTCCAAATGTGCTATGGGAGGTTTTGGCTGCATGACTTGGAACAATTAAGTTGTTCCTCTCCATCTCCTTGTGTCGCGATCCACGACAAAATGGCGCTGATCACTCGCGCATGCGCAGTGGTCGGGGAAGATGGCACTGACGATCTGCGCATGCGCCGGTAGCCGACAAAATGGCGGGCGCATTAAGCAAAATTGCCATTCATAGATATAAATAGCACCTGTCAGGGCTCCCGGGTATGACCAGAGGTGTGTGACTGACGCAGGGAAACGCAGACTTCAGATATGTTATAAACAATGTAATTTATTAATACTAACCATACAAACATAAACGCAGTGCAATACTAAAACATAACACAGTGCAAACAAACCAACCAACCACCCACAGATAACAGTACATACAATGCAAGCGTCGTCAGGCAGGCCGGGTCAATATCAGTCGGGCAGGTAGGTACAGGGGGAGCAAGCGGAGAATGGTCGGGGTCACAGGCCAGGTTCAGCAGGTAGCGGGCAGCGTCGTACAGAGGGTCAGGCAGAGGAGAATGGTCAGACAAGCCAGGGATCAGAGCAGGGTCAGCAGAGAATCAGACAGGAACAGAGAGCAGGAACAGGATACAGGGCCCAAGAGAAACACAACACCAAGGCACAGTCTGCAGGTCTGAATGTCCCTTAAATACACCAGTATAATTAGTTCCAGGTGTTTGACTGGCTGCAAGGTTGAGTCTCTGATTGCTGGGAGCACCCGCTGGCCAGCCCTGGTACTGCAGCTCATAAGGCAGCTGAGTCCCACTATTGCTGGCCAGTCCATTCCTGACAGCACCTAAGAAGATGTCCTGGTTGCTAGCCCTGAACCCTATGAATACGTGCATCGCACGAAACGCATCAGAGGGGCAGCAGCAGCAGGACACCTAACCACCGTTGGTGGATACCCTGGAACATATGGTCAGTAAATTTTCTCTTCAAAATCTTTTTATGTACCCCACACCATCCAACCCTGAATAAAGGTACCTTAAGCAGTATCACGCTATGTGGTCTCTTATTGGGCACTCTGTGTGAGTGCTATCATTCGCAGTGCCCATCTGGAGGAAGCATGACCCTGGTGGTGATACCTGGTAGCAGTTTCTGATAACCTTGCTTCTGTGGAACCGGGATGGTGATCTATGGGTAAACTGATCCGGGATTTGATGATCGATCTATGGCCTGGTGACACAGGATTACATATTGTGTATTTTAAACGCACATCTGGTGAGTGCGTTTTTCACCTATTTGTGTGGTTTACACCTATTATCACACCTTGGATCAGGACGTCCACTCACCTGGAATTAGGATCTCTCCATGATCCGCACTATTATATTGAACTTTTAAATATTTACAGATCACCATCAGAGTGACATCACGCATGTGTATAAATTTGCACTAGTATATTGTGTGTATTAACCGTGTTTTATTATTTAGTGCTGCACCATTCTATCTGGATATATTGATATAAAACCTGACACCTCCATACACCTTCAGAATCCTTTGCGATCTGGGGTGGATTTTAAAGTTAAATCATACAACTCATGATCAAAATAGTTTAAACAAAGTATCTCATGCATTAGACAAACATGCTAAGGTGGAAAGCTTATTCAGGTACAAACCTAAAGCCACAGCTTTCCTTAACATCTTATTCTACCCTGATCCAAAGAAAGGAAACACTGCCCTAGGGCTGCGCAGCAGGATTCACCCAGCACTCCAACTGCAGAGCTGTTTGTCTGGCTCGACTCAGCAACAGCAACAGCTCGAAAACAGCAACAATGGAAGAGAATGGCTGCATTCTCCTCTGGGATGTGAAGATTTATTTAAATATTTTTTTAAACATATATCAAAGTTCATAGCACACAAAATAAGAGAACAATCAGGAGAGATGTTGACACAGTTCACGTTCCATAGCGCTTATTCATACCATAAGTTCAGCATCCAATTATGTCTCTTATATGAACCTCCTAAAACCACAGGTGTAGAAACTGCTTAATCACCTGTTAACCCTAAACAAGGGAGAAAACACAGAGCAATCCAAACAGGACCCACGCACATTGTTACCATCAGTTCAATAAAAACACAATTACCAAATAGCAAACTTAAGGCACAACAAAAATCTAACACTGATCGAAAACAAAATATTGAAACAAATAATGAGAAAAAGGATGAACAAAAACAGGTAATATCAAAACAAAAAAATTAAAGAAACAATAAACAGCATGAAAACAAAAATGTAAGAAAAACATATAAGGAAAAATCATATGAAAATTTATAGGAAGTAATATATAAGAATATGTGTGCATATAACTAAAATATACATTAAAATAATCATAAAAAGTAAAAAGAAAAAGGGAAAATCAATCACAAAGAATCAAAAGAAAAATAAAAAAAAATGTTTTATGAATATATAAGTAGAAGACATAACCACATAGAATTAACTTAACCAATTAAACTCCACCCTATAGCAGTTTTACTGCTACAGGGTGGACTCCCTACGCAAAATCATGTATATATACGTGATCCGCGTTCCTGTCGTGTTAACGGGCAAAGGCCCCGTGGTGCTGTGATTCCGTACAGCACCGATCTCTCAGCAGATTCAGGGCAATGATGTTTGGCCTGGATCTGCTAATCGGTGGTACCGAATCAGAGCTTAGCCTTTGCCTGTGTTTACATTACACAGCTACAGGAAATGATGCAATCTTCTCTACCTGGAGCACATTCCGATCCAGAGAGAGAAGAAAGCAGATCCATGTGAGTCCAAGCACCAGTGTCATTAGCACAGTGTAAAGATGTTATTACTGATCACTGTATTAGTGTCACGTACCTTGGTTGAAGGTCGTGTTGACAAGAGGGCTTCCCTTGTGGCTCTGGTCCGAGCACCCCTGAATGTGGTTACAGAGGTACAAGGCTGAAAGAAGCGTGGGTGCCAATAGCTTGATAGCAGGTGACAGCCACAATCAGGGATGTAGTCAAGGTGAGCCATGGTCATACACAGTGAGACAGCAGCGTGGTCAGGAGGTGGGCTGGGGTCGGTATTAGGTTAGCAAACAAGAAACAAGAGATCCCTGTGCTCAAATCCATACAGCTAGTGCATGCATTTAT
Source organism: Staurois parvus (assembly GCA_951230385.1). Classification (NCBI taxonomy): domain Eukaryota; kingdom Metazoa; phylum Chordata; class Amphibia; order Anura; family Ranidae; genus Staurois; species Staurois parvus. Next base: position 31,414 of record CATNWA010001060.1, on the reverse strand, counting down.
CCATCAGGTGCTAAAGGGGTGTAACCACATTAACTCTAGAAATTCTGAAGGACCCTCTGCACACTGGTATATACCCTTTCAAGCAAACTATGCAACAAATAGGGATATTTGGTTCACACATATTGCAATACATGTTTAAGCTGGCCAACTGCGTCAAAGTAATCCCTCTATGGCCAGTCCTACTCTGCCCTGCCTACGCAAGTGCTACTGTGGACACAATGCTAGCATAGGGGAAAAGACACAATGGGGAGAGCTACAAGGTTCAGGTCTGGCTACTGACCCAACAATACAACAAACAAGAGATCCCTGTGCTCAAATCCATACAGCTAGTGCATGCATTTATCCATCAGGTGCTAAAGGGGTGTAACCACATTAACTCTAGAAATTCTGAAGGACCCTCTGCACACTGGTATATACCCTTTCAAGCAAACTATGCAACAAATAGGGATATTTGGTTCACACATATTGCAATACATGTTTAAGCTGGCCAACTGCGTCAAAGCAATCCCTCTATGGCCAGTCCTACTCTGCCCTGCCTACGCAAGTGCTACTGTGGACACAATGCTAGCATAGGGGAAAAGACACAATGGGGAGAGCTACAAGGTTCAGGTCTGGCTACTGACCCAACAATACAACAAACAAGAGATCCCTGTGCTAAAATCCCAACAGCTAGTGCATGCAGTAGCCAGACCTGAACCTTGTAGCTCTCCCCATTGGCCAGCTTAAACATGTATTGCAATATGTGTGAACCAAATATCCCTATTTGTTGCATAGTTTGCTTGAAAGGGTATATACCAGTGTGCAGAGGGTCCTTCAGAATTTCTAGAGTTAATGTGGTTACACCCCTTTAGCACCTGATGGATAAATGCATGCACTAGCTGTATGGATTTGAGCACAGGGATCTCTTGTTTGTTGTATTGTTGGGTCAGTAGCCAGACCTGAACCTTGTAGCTCTCCCCATTGTGTCTTTTCCCCTATGCTAGCATTGTGTCCACAGTAGCACTTGCGTAGGCAGGGCAGAGTAGGACTGGCCATAGAGGGATTACTTTGACGCAGTTGGCCAGCTTAAACATGTATTGCAATATGTGTGAACCAAATATCCCTATTTGTTGCATAGTTTGCTTGAAAGGGTATATACCAGTGTGCAGAGGGTCCTTCAGAATTTCTAGAGTTAATGTGGTTACACCCCTTTAGCACCTGATGGATAAATGCATGCACTAGCTGTATGGATTTGAGCACAGGGATCTCTTGTTTGTTGTATTGTTGGGTCAGTAGCCAGACCTGAACCTTGTAGCTCTCCCCATTGTGTCTTTTCCCCTATGCTAGCATTGTGTCCACAGTAGCACTTGCGTAGGCAGGGCAGAGTAGGACTGGCCATAGAGGGATTACTTTGACGCAGTTGGCCAGCTTAAACATGTATTGCAATATGTGTGAACCAAATATCCCTATTTGTTGCATAGTTTGCTTGAAAGGGTATATACCAGTGTGCAGAGGGTCCTTCAGAATTTCTGGTATTAGGTTAGCAAACACAGAAATGTCCAGTAGCAAGCCAAGGTCAGCACCAGGGGATTAGACAGAGAGTAGACTAAGGTAAGCTGAGGTCAGAATCCAGAATCCACAGAGCAAGGTCAAGAGCAAGCTAGGTCAGCAACGGGAGATCAGTAAGTATAAACAGGAACACGGGTCATAGGAAGCTGAAGAGCATCCAGTGATTAGTACACAGCAGGGTCTTATTTAAATAGGCAGCTTGGCGCCAATGTTGGAAGATGTGCGCGCTGATGTATGATGGTGCATAGAAATGCACCTACGTGTCAGTGCATGCTGGATATTAGCCTGGGCTTGCCTGTGTGCTGGTACATGTGCGCAAGCATTAGCTGCATGGGAATGAGCAGTAGCTGCACTAGAATTAGCATTAGCTGCATGAGAATTAGCCTTAGCTGAAGAGGAATTCACATGAGCTACAGAAAAATTAGCATTATCTGCAGAAGAAATAGCATTAACTGTAGAACAATTAGCATAAACTGCACTAGTTTCCTGACAATTAGTGTCACAGGCGACTTCAGATAGCATTAACGTCAGTTAGCGTCCCTCCTAGATAGCGTCAGATTGCCTGCCACTACATCAGTCATCAGATTTAACCCTTTGATTGCCAGGAACACACTCACATACACAATAAACCTCCATTGCTAGTATAGTGTTTGACCCTGCTAAGGTCAGGCATATCCGACCCCGTTCCCAGGTTGCTGAGGTGTTACAATTGATGATTCTCATATGAAACAGAGTGCCAGTACTAATGCTACTCTACATTTTGGTGAACTGGCGAACACCAGGAACCTTGTATATCTTGGTCTTTTTCATACCAGCACTGCACTATCACTTTGGGAAGTGGCGAGTTCAATAAGTGCACTACAAGCTGGTGCGGTGGCTAGCACAAGTAGTGTCCCACAGCCACCAAGAATTTGAACACAGGCACGTAGAGCCCATAGTGTCCTTCTGGATGTGCTTGCAAATCCTGATTGGCAGCCCACAAATTCTGCACCACCTGTACTTCCCCCCGGAATTCAGGTGGAAACAGCAAATTTAACTACTTCTCTTGAATTTTTGGAGTGGATTTTCACGGAAGATGTGTATGGATTGTGGATCAAAGCAATTTATACGCACAACAATTTATCGCCGCCAACCCAAATTCAAACCTTGCCAGACCATTTGCATGGAAACCTATTACGGTTTCCGAATTTAAAGTTTTTTGGGCCTAACCCTCAAGATGGGCATTACTAAAAAAAATTAATAGCGGTTGTAGTGTTCCACAGACCCAGTTCATCATATGCCCATGTTGTCTGCTGCCATGGCCAGGCATAGATATGAGAATATAATTCCATTTATGCATTTCAGTGATAACACACTCTGTCGTCCTTGGGGTGACCCTGAATATGACTGGCTCCACAAAATTCTGCCCCTTGTAAATCACCTTAAGCAGAAATTTGCAGATGTGTATACTCCCCAGCAAAATATCTGCATTGATGAGTCCCTCAATTTTTTTTGTCTGCCTTCTATTCAAACAATTTCTCCCTAGCAAGTGTGCCAGATATATGGTCAAAATGTATAAGACCTGTGAGAAGGCAACATGTAATTTTCGGATTTACAAGGGAAAAGATGGGACATGGAGCCCCCCGGATGCCCAGACTGCATGGGGAGCAGTGGCAAGATAGTTTGGGACTTGGTGTCACCCTTTGTCCATATGGGGTACCACTTATACGTGGCCAATTGTTATACAAGCATGCAACTATTTAGACATTTGTACAGTCTTGGAATTGGTGCATGTGGCACCATGCAACCTAATCGCTGGGGCTTCCCCTAATAACTTGTAAATACCCATCTTAGAAAGGGGGAGAAAGCTTGCTTGAAAAATGATAAATTGCTCACAGTGAAGTGGAAGGACAAACAGGATATTTTCATCCTGTCTTCCATTCACTCAGGCACGACCATCCAAATTTCCATGGCAACTGGTGTTGTTGAGAAGTGTCCATGGCTATAACCTTAGCATGGGAGTGATGGACTTCAACAACCAGATGATGAAGCCATACTTGGTTTCCTGTAAAGCCAGATACTGGTACAAAAATGTGTCTGTATATTTATTTCAATTGGCTCTGTACAACACTTTTGCTTTACAAAGCAACTGGAAGAAATGGATCCTTCCTAAAATTCCAAAAAGAGATCATCACGGTCCTTTTGTATCCGGAAGGTGCTTTGGCCCAAACCCACAACCCAGATGCAGTGAGCCGGCTGCATGAGAGGCATTTTCCTGATGCTATTCCTGGTACCCCAACCCAAAAGTAGCAGACAAGAAATTAGCCGTGACACCCGCTTTTTTTCTCCCTCCTGTCCTGGCCAACCTGGTTTCTGCTTCTGTCGCTACCACACACTAGTGGAGTATTAGTAAAGAGTACAGCATGGCACAGTTTAGAGCACATAAATACACAGGATCTCGACAGTTGTCAGGTAGTCAGGAAACTGGCTATCATATTTTGACAGACCTTAACATCTGAAGGTTACAGTTTTTTTTAAAAAAAAAAAGTAAAAAAAAACCATAAGAAATAAAAAAGTGAAAAATAAAAACAAATAGTTGTTTTATTGAGTTACTGTTTTATTGTTACTGTTTTATAGTTAACCATTGCGGTTTTCTTTGCAGAAATGCCATTCACTTGCAGCACCAATCTGTTTATTCTGACATCAACAGGGTCTTGCTCTCAGAATATATGTAAGTGTGTGCAGCGCTGTTGGATGATATTTTTCATCCACAGTTAAGAAAAGAACATAGATGCCCAAAGTGTATACCTCCTATTAAGAAAGGTTGTTTGAAAAAGTAATATTTACATATTGGTCCTCAGGCATAGGGGAACCTCTGTACAAAATATTGACATTTGGCATTTTGCAAATTTTTTTAAAAAATTATATATTTTAAAATAAGAAAGTGATATCAAAAAACTGATTTTTGGGGGTTGATCCTCAAGTGCCGGGGGATCTTCGTGCCAAATTTGATCATTTAGCTGATTGCCAGGTTTTGGAGATTTTTATATACCTGGCATCCTAACAAACCTAATATGTTTAAATGAAAAAATAAGGATAAAACAGAGGTTAAAGTGGAGATTCCCGGCTGGACCGAGGCTCCATATGATATTTTAGCACAGGAATTGTTAATTGCAGGGTTGGCAGAATCGTTCGATAGTAAGTTTAAAGGTATCGAACCCCTTGATGTTGTACATGTACTCGAGGAGTCCCTGCAAAGACAGGTGATGCAGTAGCTTTAGACAGATGCAGTTGGATTTTGCTAACTGCATACAGGAAGATTCATAAGAAATTACATCAGGTAATGAAGGATTACCATCAACTAGAGCAGAAGACCATAGAACAAAAAGGTAACATTGTTCTTTTGCAATGTGGGCAAAAATTGTTGAAAGATAAATTAGAACATTATCAAAATATAGCAGAGAGAGTAGCAGTAAAAGTGGCCCAAAATAAGTACTGTATAGGAAACGAAGGGGAAGGGTGAACCGTGGAAAAGTCCATCAGCAAAAGCAGCAGCCACAGTTGATTGGAATCCAGATAAGTGGGATGCTGATGTGTGGGATTCTTCATCTAGCGATGATTAGGATGATTGCCCCAGAGGACCAAAGGCTGGGAAATCCATCCGACCAAAATACAAGGTTCGTCTCAGGTAGTGGAATTCCTGGGGATACAGTGGAATAAGGGGCACAGAGAGATCTTGCCCAAAGCAAGACAAAAAAAAAAATTCTTGAATTTCAAACACCAAAATTCAAGCAGGAGACACAGTCCTATATTGGACTATTTGGGTTTTGGAGACAACACATACCTCATCTTGGTCAACTGCTAGGCCCCCTTTACAAGGTAACTAGGAAAAAGTATGAGTTTACCTGGGGGGAAGAACAACAGACTGCCTTTGATATGGCCAAACAGGCTATCCAACAGGCAGTAGATCTGTGGCCAATGAAGAACGGGGAGGTAGTACTACATGCATCAGTGCACCATAATTATGCCAACTGGTCTTTGTGGCAGAAACAGGAAGGTAATGAGTACCTTCTGGATTTTGGAACAAAAAACTCCTGGAAGCAGGGGAAGAATATACTCCCCTCAAGTAGCAGTTGTTGGCATGTTATTGGGCACTGGTTGATACTGAACAGTTGGCCATAGGTCACACAGTGCTACTAAGACCAAAAATCCCAATTATACAGTGGATACAGTCTAATCCAAAATCAAACAGAATTGGGCATGCTCAGGAACAAAGTATCATTAAATGGAAATGATACATTTCAGAAAGAGCCAAGAGAGGAGAGGGGGGAGTGGCCTCTTTACATGAAAAAATAGCAGAAATCCCTATAGAAGGTATTCTTACCTCTCCCCCACAGCAAGTGGAAGAGTCACCAGTAAGTTGGGGAAGGCCTTATGCTGAGTTGACAGAAAAGGAACAGGAACACACCTGGTTCACTGATAGATTAGACAGGTATGTATCAGGAAAAAGGAAGTGGAAATCAGTAACTTTTAATCCTAAATTGCAAAAACTCTGGTTACAGAAGGTGATGGTAAGAGCAGTCAATATGATGAATTATATGCAGTATTTTTGGCATTAAAACAAGAACAAAATGGAATGTGTCATTTATATACTGACTCATTGTCAGGAATGGACTTGCCAGTAATGGTGGGACTCACCTGCCTTGTGGGCTGCAGTACCAGGGCTGGCCAGCGGGTGCTCCCAGCAATCAGAGACTCAACCCTGCAGCCAGCCAAACACCTGAAGCTGATTATGCAGGTGTATTTAAGGGATGGCCAGACCTGCAGTCTGTGCCTTGGTGTGTGTTTTTCCTGGGCCCCTGTATCTTGTTACCTGCATCCCTGTCCCTGTCCCTGTCCGACTGATTCGTTGCCGACCCTGCCTGATCCGGACCTCTGCTGACTTCTCCTGTTTGATCCCTGGCTTGTGACCCCGACCATTCTCTGCCTGACCCCCTGTACCTACCTGCCCGTTAGTTGCTGTACCCGGCTCCTGACCTGACTACTCTCTGCCTGTTCCTACCTGCCCGATTGTTATTGACCTGGCCTGCCTGACGTCGCTTGCATTGTATGTATTGTTATCTGTGGGTGGTTTGGTTCGTTTGCACTGTGTTATGTTTTAGTATTGCACTGCGTTTATGTATTGTTAGTGTTAATAAATTATATTGTTTATAACATATCTGAAGCCTGCGTTTCCCTGCGTCAGTCCGCATACCTCTGGTCATACCCTGGAGCCCTGACATTACACCAAGGCCAATCCTGACCAGAAGTGGCTGCACAGGGAAGCCATCTTGGCTTGTTGCTAAGAAGGATGGATCTTGATGAGGTTGTGTATTTGTCGCTGCTGGTTTTTGATGACAGAGAATATGCTTATCAGACTCTGAAGGAGTATACCCGGGATCAACTGCTAGAATGTATACGGATCGCTCATGTTCTAGTAGATCAGGGCACAGAGTTCTCTGAGGTGCAACCTTTGATTCAGGTTTGTGCAGAGTTGGCTTCATCTGGTACCCCTGAAAGCAGGAATGACTTTTTGCCACCATTTAGTGCAGACCAGGTAGAGTCCCTGGTATGGTTATTAGAGGATGATGTGGATTGCTTCTTGGAGCATTATGCTGCATGTTCACCACAGGTATTAAGGGATTGTATAAACGCAGTGCAGTCTTTGGTCAGACAGGCTTTGTGTAAGCTGAGCTTTGTTCAACTCATACTGCAGACATGGTCATTACTTGTTGCACCCAGCCTCAGTCAGCTTGCAAAAACCCAGTCCTGCTTCTAATCTATTTCTTCAAAGCTCTATTCCTGCATTCCCAACAGCACCTCCAGTTACAGCCCAGTATACCTTGCTATCTACCGCATGTCAGTACCCTGTTCCCACTCGCTGCACCTATCCTGCCTTTAACCCTGTAAAGAAGCCCTCTGTAGCAACTGTTCCCTCCCCTGTTCCATCCTCCAGCTCTTCTCTGTCTCCAGCTGCTCCATCCGTTTACAAACCTGCGCTTACTTACAGTGCTCCGGTAACTAAAACCAGGAAAAGGCAAAAGTTCTTTCCAACCAATACCATCCCGCCAGTATCCAAACCGGTCAGCCTCCCATCTGAGAACCTGCCTTCCGTGGTGCAGCCTGGTGCCTCGGCGCCCACAATTCAGCCTGATGCCTCCACCCAGCCTGATGCCTCCACCCAGCCTGATGATTCCATTAGGCCAGTTGACTTGATGCCCGCTGTTGATCCAGACGATCCGGTACCTGATGACCCAGTGCCCACTGTCATGCCTGGTGACCCGATTCCCGCTGTCGAGCCAGACGATCCAATGCCTGATGACCCAGTGCCCGCTGTCATGCCTGGTGACCCGATGCCCGCTGTCGGGCCAGGCGATCCAATGTCTGACCCAGTGCCCGCGGTCATGCCAGTTGACTCGGAGCCCACTGTCGTGCCTGGTGACTCGGTGCCCACTGCTTTGCCAGATGATGTGGTGCCCGCTGGTGAGCCAAATGACCTGATGCCTGGTGACCCAGTGCCCGTTGTCGTGCCTGATGACCCGGTGCCCGCCGCTCCACCTGGGGGCCCGCCGCTCCGCCTTGGGGCCCGGCGCCCGCCGCTCCGCCTGGGGGCCCGGCGCCCCGCCTGGGGGCCCGGTGCCCGCCGCCCCGCCTGGGGGCCTGGGGGCCCGGCGCTCCGCTTGGGGGCCCGGCGCTCCGCCTGGGGGCCCGGTGCCCCGCCTGGGGGCCGCCGCCCGCCGCCCCGCCTGGGGGCCTGCCGCCCCGCCTGGTGTCCCGGCGCCCGCCGCTCCGCCTGGTGGCCCGGTGCCTGCTGCTCCGCCTGGTGATCCGGAGTCCTGCCCGGTGTGCCACTGCCCGGAGTCCTGCCCGGTGTGCCGCTGCCCGGAGTCCTGCCCGATGTGCCAGTCTTTGATATCCCGCCAGTTACCAGACACGGGCGGTGGAACATTTTGCCCAGCTAGGACTGTTTGGAGCGTCCTGAGGCCGCTCCTTGAGGGGGGGGGGTACTGTCAGGAATGGACTTGCGAGCAGTGGTGGGACTCACCTGCCTTGTGGGCTGAAGTACCAGGGCTGGCCAGCGGGTGCTCCCAGCAATCAGAGACTCAACCCTGCAGCCAGCCAAACACCTGAAGCTGATTATGCAGGTGTATTTAAGGGATGGCCAGACCTGCAGTCTGTGCCTTGGTGTGTGTTTTTCCTGGGCCCCTGTATCTTGTTACCTGCATCCCTGTCCCTGTCCCTGTCCGACTGATTCGTTGCCGACCCTGCCTGATCCGGACCTCTGCTGACTTCTCCTGTTTGATCCCTGGCTTGTGACCCCGACCATTCTCTGCCTGACCCCCTGTACCTACCTGCCCATTAGTTGATGTACCCGGCTCCTGACCTGACTACTCTCTGCCTGCTCCTCCTGTTCCTACCTGCCCGATTGTTATTGACCCGGCCTGCCTGACATCGCTTGCATTGTATGTATTGTTATCTGTGGGTGGTTTGGTTTGGTTCGTTTGCACTGTGTTATGTTTTAGTATTGCACTGCGTTTATGTATTGTTAGTGTTAATAAATTATATTGTTTATAACATATCTGAAGCCTGCGTTTCCCTGCGTCAGTTCACATACCTCTGGTCATACCCTGGAGCCCTGACACTCATGGTCAGTAGCAAATGGATTAGTTACATGAATGATGAACTGGAAAAAGAACGGTTGGATGATACATAGTAAGGAAGTGTGGGGAAAAGAGGGTGTGGCAGGACATTGAAAGTTTTGTTCAAAATATGACCGTAACTTTTTATCATGGATGCTCATGTCCCTCTTGACCCATTAGAACGTTTGTTTAATTCTCAAGCAGACGCTGCTGCAGCCATATCCAAAACATCCGATGCAGAAAGAGAAGCTGAAATTCAGGAAACATGGCTGCAGGGTACAGCCCTTTGGGCTCACCAAAAAAGTGGACATCTTGGAGAAAAGGCCACTTACAGGTGGGCACAGGAAAGGGGGATACCATTAACTATGGACATAATTAAATCCATCATCCTTAAGTGTCCAGTATGCCAATATGTACAGAAAAGTGAAGTCCCACACACAGTGATGGGACACATTGTAAGAGGTAAGTTGCCAGGTCAGATATGGCAGATGGATTTCATCGGACCTCTCCCAGCAAGCAGGTGATGTAAGTATATTTGAACGGCAGTAGATACTTACTCAGGTTATCTAGTAGGGTTCCCCTGCAATGCTGCTACTCAATGGAGTACTTTGAGGACTATAGAGGTGATAACCCAATATTATGGCACTCCTTTGCAAATTCAGACAGACAATGGTTCCCACTTCACAGGACAACAGGTAAAAGATTATGCCATGCAGCATAACATTGCATGGTGTACCACATTCCCTACTACCCTCAAGCAGCTGTGTTGGTGGAGCGAATGAATGGTATACTAAAATCCACTTTAAACAAGTTGCAAGGGTCTGATGCATATGGTCAATGGCGAGATAATCTGTCAGAGGCTTGTTACTTGCGAGAGTGATTTATACTGTATTGTCTTTCGCAGAGCAACACTGTACCTATCTTAAGCCTTGGAATCCTTGGTATTGTGTGGTTAGTCGGATCAGAGGTTGGAGCATGAACACCTGGACTCAGAATTATGGACACCAGTAAAAATCAGGTAGTATGGGCTTGGAAAAATTCAACTATTAATCGGACTCAAGGAACTTTCATATGCCCTGCTAAGAAACAATGTTCTATTGTTAACATTTATTTTGATGGGACTAAAAGGGAAGGACCAAGTACAGATACTGGATATCTTCCAGATTATTCACTGCACAATGGCCACGGTTGGGCCAATTTGAGTTCTGATGTTAATATCAGCTGTTGCTGTTGTGAAAGACCAGATTTTACCAGAATACCACATGAACAAAGGCTTACTTTGGCGAAACAATGTGCCAACACAACCCAATCACAGATGAAGTTTCGGTTTGACCTTATGAACGTGACTTTTATGTTGTGTGTTAATGCAAGTACTCTCAAAGGAAGAAATTGGTGATTTTAATACATAGTGTTTATTAATAAAAATAAATCACATATAGACTTCGGCCATATCAAGACACTACCATCCACTTGCGAGAGAGTAGGACAACATGCACAGAAAACTGTAATAAGGACAAAAATAGTCTTTCCAAGGACTATAAGAAATTGTATAAAACGAAGAAGATGATCATGGTATGATACGTTATTTGGGAGTTATGGCTCCCTGATTGGAACTGATATTAAAACTTTGGCAAATAGAATATATACTGCTGGGAGTAAGATTAACGATGCTTTAACTATGCAAGCTAAATGGATGCCTACTATATTTCATCCAATTAGTATAGCTACTGGAGTTGATAACATGATGCTTCATTTAACAAATGCTTCAAATAATTTTGCAAAAGGTTTTGACACTAATGTTGCAAGATTTATTAACTGGACGGTGTGTACATTGCAAACCATGTATGAGCAACAAAAAGTTAATATGCAGGCTACATTGATGACAGGAAATGAATTAGTATGGAGGACCGTGTTCAACAAGAATGTCCTCATAGATATGTGGATACACTTGGATGCTCACAAGATAATTTATAATGACACTACCTGCCTTGGGTGGCTAAATGGTTAGCACTTCCACCTGGCAGTACTAGGGTCGTTGGTTCGAATCCCAACCACAGCACGACCTGCCTGGAGTTTGCATGTTCTCCCTGTGCCTGCGTGGGTTTCCTCCAGGTACTCCAGCTTTCTCCCACACTCCAAAGACATGCTGGTAGGTGAATTGGATCCTGGCTAAAATTGGCCCTAGTATATGTATGCATGAATGTGAGTTAGGGACCTTAGATTGTACGCCCCTTGAGGGTTAGGGACTGATGTAAATGTACAATATATATGTAAAGCGCTGTGTAAATTGACAGCGCTATATAACTAACCTGAAATAAATAAAATAAATAATAATGTATAATATTACTAAATCAACTATAATGTGTAAATTTGTTGTGATGCCTTTGATTATTGGTGCGCCTGGCGCTCAACATTATTGGAGCCCAGAATTATATGGCACCCATGTAGATAATGATAATAAGACTCATGATCTTTCTTTTTGCGATGATACTTTAGAGGGAAAAATCTGTAAGCTACAGTCTTCTGTATATGAGCCATGTTTGTTACAGAACACTGTAAATATATGTAAATGGACCATCTTACCTATTTCCTATGAGACGATGATTGAAATAGCTCCGCAAACTGTGTGTATGGTGACTAACACTCCTGTGGTAAAGGGAATGAGAGTTTCCTTCTCGGGCTGTGTTAGTAACCTGTCTTCTTTAATTTGGCATAATGAAACCTTTATATTACAGGGTGACAAGGAAGAATCAGTCCAAGAATATTGGAAGGATTTTTCATTGGAGATCCCCAATTGGGAGTTCAATTTAACGGTTTTGAAACAATTAACGAACGAATATTTGCCACGCTAACTCCTCCCACAGTTTTTACACTACAAATACAAGTAATATATCAAAACGTGCGGATTGTTCCCGATCGGATTGCTATTACTTTGTGGAACGTTTCGCCGAATCGTTCAAGAAATATCGCGGTTTTTGCGGCGAAATTTTCCCATAGGAATGAATGCATTGAGTGGCAGCAGAGCACAGCTAGAGTGTGTAAAGGAAAAATCAGAAAAATCAGAACATGATTTGTAAACTGCCATCACTCTGCCATTTTCAAGCCCACCTACACATATCTTATATCAAAACGTTCAGCTAACCCTGCTGTCACTAAAAATGTTCACAGCTAGGACATATCCTGATAGTTTTCAGAATATGACCATTTGTTTGGACCTCACCCCCTCCCATTGACTTTCATTGAAACTCCACTTTAGACACAAGACATTTTAAGGGACGTTTTTAAACTGCGACTGTGCCTTCATTTTTTATCTTTCAGAGACATACTATACATCAAAATTTAGGTCTTTTTTTTCTTGTGATTGTCACAATATAAACCTTTTCACGGTAGCATTTATACTTTTAAAACTACAAGCGTTTGAAAATGGCAATCGCCAGTGAACTTGGCAAGTTTAAATAGCCTGTTTAGAGCAGAGCTGTCACACACCTGTGACTGACTGAGGTAACAGGTGCAAGCAAAGGTCACTCAGGGGGCAGCTGAGTCACATTAGAGTGAGAAAGCTGCAGTGTGAAAGGAAAAATCAGAACATGATTTGTAAACTGCCATAACTATGTCATTTTCAAGCCCACCTACACATATCTTATATCAAAACGTTCAGCTAACCCTGCTGTCACTAAAAATGTTCACGGCTAGGACATACTCCTGATAGTTTTCAGAATATGACCATTTGTTTGCACCTCACCCCTCCCATTGACTTTCATTGAAACTCCACTCTTAGACACCTGAAATTTTAAGGGACGTTTTTAAACTGCGACTGTGCCTTCATTTTTTTATATTGCAGAGACATACTATACATCAAAATTTAGGTCTGTTTCTTGTGATTGTCACAGTATAAACCTTTTCACGGTAGCATTTATACTTTTAAAACTACAAGCGTTTGAAGATGGCAATCGCCAGTGAATTGGCAAGTTTGAAACAGCCTGTTTAGAGCAGAGCTTGTCACACACCTGTGACTGACTGAGAGTCACAGGTGCACCAAAGGTCACTCAGGGGGCAGCTGGGGCATTACTTTGTAGAGTCAGTCACATTAGAGTGAGAAGTGAGAAAGCTGCAGTGTGAAAGGAAAAATCAGAACATGATTTGTAAACTGCCATCACTCTTTCATTTTCAAGCCCACCTACACATATCTTATATCAAAACGTTCAGCTAACCCTGCTGTCACTAAAAATGTTCACGAATGCCAGTAGTGTACCGCGCTCCAATATATTCTACCTTATGTGATATAATGAATTCATAAGTGTACCACCGATAATCAAATAATTACATCAATTAATTATACTTAAATATATGATTTGTGTAAATATATAAAATAAATTAATTTATCAATGTGAAAAAACAAAAACTATGAATGAAAAATATAAATAAAAAATAAAAAAAAATATTTGCAGTGGGAATGACAGTTCCTTCTGTATAAATGAGATGGTGTTATTATTCAGTCTGGATAAAAAAAATAAAATAAAATTAAAAAAAAAAAAAAAAAAATAAAATAAAATAAAAATAAAATAAAAAAAAAAAATTAAAAATAAAATAAAAAATAAAAAAATTAAAATTAAAAAAAAAAAAATAAAAAATATTTGCAGTGGGAATGACAGTTCCTTCTGTATAAATGAGATGGTATTATTATTCAGTCTGGATAAAAATAAAAAAATAAAATAAAAATTAAAATTAAAATTAAAATTAAAATTAAAATAAAATAAAAAAAAATAAAATAAAATTAAAATAAAAAAAAAAAATAAAAAAAAAAAATTAAAATTAAAAAAAAATAAAATAAAAAATAAAAAAAAAAAATATAAAATAAAAATAAAAATAAAAAAAATAAAATAAAAATTAAAATAAAATAAAATAAAATAAAAATAAAATAAAAATAAAATAAAATAAAAATAAAAAAATAAAAAAAAATAAAATAAAATTAAAATAAAAATAAAAAAAAAATAAAAAAATAAAATAAAATTAAAATTAAAAAAAAATAAAAATAAAATAAAATAAAATAATAAAAATAAAAATAAAAATAAAATAAAAAAAAAAAAATAAAAATAAAATAAAAAAAAAATAAAATAAAATAAAAAAAAATAAAATAAAAATAAAAATAAAAAAATAAAATAAAATAAAAAAAAATAAAATAAAATAAAAAAATAAAAAAAAAAAAAAATAAAAAAAATAAAAATAAATAATTGATATCCCGGATAAGACACTATGTTTCTTTTCTTTAATATTTAATTAATACTAATTTTAGCACGCAATTGAACTTGGCAAGTTTAAAAAGCCTGTTTAGAACAGGCATGCTGACATTCCTCTCAGAGTGAGTTGTCATAGCAACCCAGCTGTCTCAGCCAGTGAGCCTACTCCGCCCTCTCCAGGTGCAGCAACCAAAGGTCACTCAAGAGGCAGATGACTCACGAGGCTGGACTGTGAGCTTCAAAATACAAGCTGAAATGCATTTCTCACTATCAGGCTTGCAATGTGCACTGCTTACATTTCATCAATCATTTGGTAAAGGTTGCGGCAAGAACACTTTACACAATTTCCCAGTCACAAGATGTACAGTTGAAACAAGTCAAGGCTAATAGTCACAATAGTTGCATAATCAGAGTATACTGCGCATGGCAGTAGATAAGGACTGCAAATTATGTATATAAAAGAAGGGGGATTCTAGGGGAATTTGGGACTTGCTGAAGAGCAGCAGACGTATCTCACAGTGATTTCCCGGATTTCCCCTTTGCTGATTGCTGGAATTCCCCAATCGTTGAGCAACGGGTGATGCTACAATATCCGGTGATGTATTGATGCTTTATTCTTGCTATAATACGATCTAAATATGATTTGCAATTCTGACAATTCTTATGTTATTATACTAACAGAATTTATTCAATAAATCATGTTTTGCTTTAATATTTGTTAAGCCTAATCTGTGTATTAGTGAGCGATTGTAGTAGTATTAAAAACACTTTGTTTTGAGGCAAAACACCAAGCATGGGTGGGCAGGGGGTGGTTTGCTCCTATGCTTTGGCATATATATTTTACAATATTTTTTGGCACAGATTCACAAAAAAAAGTTGTTTTATTGGGTTACTGTTTTATTGTTAACCATTGCTGTTTTCTTTTCAGGAATGCCAGTCAGCTGCAGCACCAATCTGTTTATTCTGACAGCAACAGGATCTTGCTCTCAGAATATATGTCAGTGTGTGCAGTGCTGTTGGATGAGATGTTCATCTGCAGTTAAAAAAGAACATATATGCCCAAGCATGGGGGCCTGGGGTGGTCAGTGGGTGGATGGCCCCTATGTTTTGGCACATATTTAAAAAAAACATTTTCGGCAGAGATTTCTTTTTCCCACATCGATTGATATGAATAGAGGAATCTGTTTGGTCCTTTTTTTCCCGTTCAGCTCACGGGCTGAACGGAAAAAAAAAAAAAAGAACATTTCATTTATGCTTAACATTAGAAGTGGGTGGATGCAGGAAAGTATATTCTAATGGTAGGCATACCATTTTTCTGGCAGAGATTTCCTCTCTTTTTTTCCATATTCAGCCCACAGGCTGCATAAAAAAAAGAACATATATATCCAACAAGGACCAGCGACATACTGGCACACCAATGGACTTTGAGTGGTTATACCAGGATGATGCCTGCAGCTGCATCATCCTATAGCATCCTATAGTTTTTTCAGTCAGTGATGGGCTTTCATGTAAAATCTATCCTAGTGGCTAATTAGCCGCATGACCACTTTTACAAGCAGTGGGGAGGGATGCGCCCCCCCCCCCCCCTCCCACTGCCTTCCACAACTTTCTCAGGCAGTTTTGTGCTATCGGGGAACCTGAGAATGCAGCCAGCATTTCTGCCAGCTAACCATAGAGCTGGTTGGAGACTGGAATGCGGCCAATCATCTCTATAGTCTAAGAAACCACAGATTTCTCAGAAAATAATACCTGTTACTGCTTATTGCTATCACAGGGGATATTTACATTCCCTGTGATAACAATAAAAGTGATAAAAAATAAAAAAATAAAAAAGGGACAGTGTAAAAATTAAAATAAATTAAAGCACCCTTGTCTCTTCGCGCGTGTGTGCAACGGCGCACGCAAGCGTCGGCACCGCTTCAGTATGTAAAACCGCCGTTGCACCATTCATGTGAGGTATTGCCGCAAATGTCACATAGAGGGCAGTAATTCTAGCATTAGACCTCCTGTGTAAATCTAAAATGGTGGCCTGTAAAGGCTATTAAAGCATCGCCTATGGATATTAAAAATGTATGTAGTTTTTCTCCATTGCACGGGGCATGCACAGCTTTAAAGCATGTCATGTTTGGTATCTATTTAGTCAAAATACCATAATCTTTTACATGTTACCAAACAATTGGCCAATATGTTGTGTTTTTGTGCATTAAAATGAAAAAAAGTGCATTTTTTAAAAAAAAATTGCGTTTGAAAAATTGCTGCATAAAAAATTGCAACACCCACCATTTTATTTTCTAGGGCATCTGATTGAAAAAATATATAATATTTGGGGGTTCAAAGTAATTTTCTAGCAAAAAATACAGATTTTTTGCATGTGAACAAAAAGTGTCAGAAAAGGCTAGGTTAGAAGAGTGAGTGATTTTATTTTTTACCATAAGTTTTTGAAATATGACAAAAACATTTTATGTTTATTTTTACACAAAGTTGTCACTTAAATGATATATTGCTCACATTTGCCATGGCTAAATGTGAAATTACACCCCAAAATACATTCTGCTGCTTCCCCAGAGTTTGGGGATAGCACATGTGAGAGACTTTTTGGCAGTCTAGCCGCGTATAGGACCCCCAAAATCCAATAAGCACCTTCAGGCTTTTAAAGGGCTTTATTTCCTCATTACACTTCCTGACTACCTATCATAGTTTCGGAGGCCCTGAAATGCCAGAATAGTACAAATCCCCCAAATAACCTCTTTTTGGAAAGAAGACACCCCAAGGAATTTGATAAGAGGCATGGTGAGTAGATTGCAGAGCTCATTTGTTAGAAAAAATTAGATCTGCAAAATACTCACCATGCCACTTATTAAATTCCTTGGGGTGTCCACGTTCCAAATAGGGGTAATTTGGGGGTGGTTTGTGTTATCCTGGCATTTCAGGGCCTCCAAAACTGTGATAGATAGTGAGAAAGTGAAATGAGGAAGTCATTGGATTTTGGGTTTCTGTATGTGGCTAAGAATTGCTAAGAAACAAATAAATGGATGGGCAAAAAAGCAACCCCACCTGAAAAGTAACTCCCACCTCAGAAAAGTGACTCCCGCAGTTGCATCACTCATAAAAATGTGTGACAGTCCACTCAAAATTCAAACCATGTGGTTTACGAGTCTGCATATGGAAAATCCAATGGACCTCCTTCTGATACAGAATGAGAAAAATGCCCCCCCCCTCTTAGGGGAGCAGACTGTCGATGACTTGGATCAAAACTGCAGGGACATCTCCAGAATGACAATCATTGAAATGTCTTGCAACACTAGCAGAGTGACATTCTTCTATGTCATACAGATGACTTAAATGTCTAGTGGTCCTTCCCAGATATTGAATTCTACATATGCTGCACATGATAATGTAAATCACGTATTTAGTATTACAGTTTTAAAAGGAGAACAACCTGTGGTATTTTCCACAAGTTGTTGAGACCTCCCATCACCCACCAAGACATGAGAACACCACTGACAACGTTTGCTCCTACATTTATAATTACCTCCAAAATGCAGCCAGGTCATACTCTGTACGTCTGGAATTGAAAAAAAACTGGGAGACCAGGTGTTTCAAAACATAGGGGCTCTTTTTGAGACTACATTAATATAATCTCTTAGGAGTTCAGGAAAAATAGGATCTTGGAATAGAAGAGGTAAGTATCTGTTTATAATACACCTTATTTGAACTCCAAGCTATATGTTGTAGAGAAAATGAGTTTGTGAGTATTTTTGTTTTTGACTTGTTCTGGCTTTTTCCTCACAAGTAGGTCTGTTCTATTTTTTCCCTTTGCTATAGTTCTGTCCAAAATCCATTTGATATAACTGCAGCTTAAAAACTGAATATAACCCAACCGATTCTCAGTCAAATTGAGGGTCATTGCTACAAATTCTATGTGGGCTTACCAACTGCCCTACTGTGATGCTCTTTATGGTATGCTTCAAGTGGGTAGACTGGGCTAGTACCAAATTATTGCCAGAAAGGTTTTCTACATATACTAGTGCACACATTTCTCCCAGCCCTATTAGAGAAACATCCAAGAAATAGATCTGGTTCTTGTTCACCTGTCCCTTAAGCTTCAAATTTAAGTTGTTATTTAAATAAGACAGAAAATATCCAGATCCTCAATCCGATCATCGCCAAAACACATATAAGGTTGTCTATATACAGAAAGTATTTCCTAATGTAAGATCTAAAGGGGTTCTCCACTCCACTCACCTGCTCAGTGAGTGTATTTTTTCTTTGCCCTGTAACTTTCAATACTTTATTTTATTGTGGGCTTCACTGAGAAATTGTCAGGATCCTCCAATATGGAACAACAAAGCACACAGTCGAGCATTACCCGTACCTTCAGAACAGCTGAAGAAAACCCACTTCGAGCCAATACATGTGAAACATTGAATGCCAATATGGAGGATAATATAGGCTCATTGAGGTTACTCGGAGTTTGGAGAGCAACTCCCTTCACCCATAGGAGACTTATGAGGAGAACTTAAACAATGTGTTGAATCTCTCCAACCGGATCCTGCTATCGAACGACAATTCTCTGCTCTCTAAAGGTTTGAGTTTCTGTCCCCAGAGACAATTTTTTTTAAATTAGAAGATATTTGGGGGGCGTAGCAACGCAGGGCATGTGAGTGGCTGTGCTTCACTGAGCTCCCACTAACCATCCTGTCACCGACTCTATACCGGTGAGATTTTTGAACTTTTCACTGCTTCTGTGCAGCGGTCACGGTCTGGAGCACCTCTTAATCCCCAGGGTGAGCTTTTTCCTGCCATGATGACTCAGAAAAACAGAGAAGAAATGGGCGGCCCTGACATCCATCATGGTGCCGGCACTCCACAGCCGTAACGTACACCAAGAGGAGGAGGTGATAAGTTGAAAGAGGCCGCTGGAAAGTCTGGTAAGCCGGGCCGCCCTACGGGGAAGGAGGACTCCAGGAACATGCTTTACTATACCCAGAGGATTACAGGGTTATTGGACCCAGACGTTCATGGGGCTTCCACCCTTTCTCCCCCTGTGCGGCCTACTACACTATCACAGCAGCAGCTCCTGGGAGAGGAAGTGGACATGAGGGTCAAGCAGGGTGCTCAGAAGGACATACCTACTTTAGTGGATATCTTCAAGGCTGTAAGACACTGTACTGCATTGGTGAATTCTGTAAAGGAGCAAGTGGGGGGTCTGAGAGAAGAAGTGAACTTTCTCCGCCATGATATTCAGAAGATTGGAGAAAGGACCACGGCTGTGGAGTTTTTAATTTCAATAGTTTTTATTGAAGGTTTTATGACATAACATAGTAAGCATATATGGTTCATCAGCAAATATGGGAATATAGCATAGTATTAAATATATGCCCCACCAATTGGCTGGGGCAGATGGTGGTGTGTATGGCAATAACATGAGAGGTATTCTCGATGTAATCTGAACCGTGTTGAGATGTGTAGGTGATCAGGAAGGGAAGGATAACAAGGAGAGAGAGAGGGGGGATGAAGGGGAGGATAGGGAGGGGGGAGGGTGGGTGCAACCAGTCTAAACATAGTGGTCAGGATAGTTTACAGTTAGGTTATCAGTATTTTACAGAGCAATTTGGATTTTGTAGCCAGCGAGACCATTGGAAAATAAATGTATGGTGGATGGAGTTGTTAAGGGCGGATCTTCTTTCCATGTCACATTGAAAATTGAGGTCTATTATCACTGATGTGAGGGAAGGGATCTTAGTAGTATTCCATAGTTTAGTGATATTGATTTTAGCCGCAGACAGTGTGTGGATAATGATGGTACGGGAGTCGCGGGGGAAGTTGTCAATTCCGATGTGAAGGAGTGCGAAAGCGGCGTTTGGGGTTATTGAGGTATTTAATAGTGTCGAAATCAATTGGAAGACACTATTCCAGAAGGATCTGAGTGATTTGCATGCCCATAGTGTGTGAAGTATTGAGCCTATTTCTCCACATTGTCTCCAGCAAGAGGAGGAATGTTGTGGGTAGTATAGGGAGAGTTTGGTGGGTGTTAGGTACCATTGATGTAGAATTTTTAGGTACGATTCCCAATGAGAGCTACATCGAGAAGATTTATGGGTGATGTTAAAAGCGGTTTCCCACAATTGTGTTATTGGTTGTGAGAAGGTTTTCTCCCAATTAGTTAGGGATGTAGTTTGTAGGATAAATTGCAAATTTATTGAGTATGTGTAGAAGGTGGAAATACCTTTATCCGGGTATTGTGGTTTGTTAAAGAAATGGTATGCAGTGGTAGGAATTCTCGTGAAGTGAGGTATATTTTCCGTTTGTAAGCAGTGAGCCATTCTCATCTAGGTGAAGTATTCAGTGGTGGGTAGACCAAATTTGTCTTGAAGGATCTGGAAAGATTTTACTTTGTGGTCTGTGTAGAGGTCCTTTATGTTAGTTAAGCCACAATTTTCCCATTGTAGTAAATTTAAGGAGGAGGTAATGAAGTGTAGTATGTATATTGGGGTGGGGATATGTTTAGTATCAGCAAATTTAGTAGGTAGGAGGTCGTACCAGGCTTGTAGGGAGGCTTGGATACATGGGTGTTTTAGTCGACATTTGGTGTGAAGTGTTGGCGGTATTAAGAGTAGGTTTCGTGGTATGAGCGGGAGAAATGGGAGTGTTTCCATATTAGACCAAATTTTTTCTTTTGTTGGGTGCCACCAAAAGTATATTTGGTCAAAAAGAGTTGCATTGTAAGATTTTAGGCGTGGGAGGCCTGCTGCTCCTCTAGATGTTGGGTGTATTAGGAGATTTGTGGTGCATCTGGGTTTTTTGGAATTCCAGAGGAAGGTAGAAAAAGTTGTCTGTAATTTAGAGAAAAAGATACTGGGAATGGGAATGGGGAGTGTGCGGAATATGTACAGGATTTTAGGTAGTATGTACATTTTCAAAGTCCCAGTCTGGAGAGTGTTGAGGTACGAAGTGAGGCGTTTTTCTTGTGGAATGGTTTTGAGTAGTAGCGTGTGATTTGAGGAATTTAGTTGGTCTGTTGTTGTGGTGAGTTTGATTCCTAAGTAAGGAATATTGTATTGCTCCCAAAAGAAGGGGAATTGTTTGGCTAGTATTGTTTGAGTTTGATTTGGCGTATAGAGATTTAAGATGGAGGATTTGGGTTTGTTAAGTTTGTAATAAGAAACATCCAAGTAATTTTGGAGATGTGTGCGAATCGTCTGAAGGGATTTGTGTGGGTTAGTTACCATCAGTATGATGTCATCCACGAATAAACTGATCTTATGTTCTGTGTTGAGGGGAGTGATTCTGGTAAATGTTGGATCGTCTCTGAGTTTCGAGGCTAAGGGTTCAATGAGTAGTGTGAATATTATGGGGGATAATGGGCAGCCTTGTGTCATGGAAATTTTGTATTGTTGGTTGAACTTTAAATGTGTCATATATGAGTGTTATTCATATGTCTCTCCTGTGGCTTAATTAAAGCTCTGAAGGCTGCAATTGGGCCATGCGCATGTACAATGTATGTATTACAGTACTCAGCTCGGTAATGGATGAGATGGCAGATCTGCGCTTATAGACCGGCATGTATACCACCACGGCATTCGATGCGAATGCTGCCGGCGGTAGGCCGCGGGCCTGTATCCACATATCAGCAGCATAGTACCACATGGACTTCATAACGCAAGGCGCCAAGCGGTGTGAACTCCGCGTGTAGGCTTATGCATATCTTACAACCCATTACCGACCTGAACTGTATCTGGATGGATGTGTTTTAATAAAGATCGTATCGGGCCCATCCAGGTACAGACTGATGTTTCTAGGGGATGCTTGTACAAAGAATTTACATACCAATGGGAGCTACTAGGACAGGAAGTCTGCTCTCCATAGAGGGCTCATGGGGGGAAGGGGAGGAAGTCTGCTGACCTCAGAGGGCTCATGGGGGAGGACCAGTGATAGAAAATAGGAAAGGCTATGCTCCAATCGGAATGTACATCCTGTGTATAGGCACTCCCCATGCATTGTTCTGTGGGAGGGGATTGACCTTATTCATGTGGGGAGCGTGTGTGTGTTTGTAATAAAACCGGGGGCTGAGTCTGAAGCCGGCCTCTATGTGAATTCCAACATCATCCTGAAAGTGTCGTGTGATCATTTCCAGGTATAGGGCGCTCCAATCACCCACACCTCAACAGAAGCTTAAGCAGTTGGAGGGGCAGGAATTGTGTAGTTTAGCTGCGGTCGTGGTAGCGAGATTCGCACAGCTTTATGGGGGATTTCTGCGCATCCAACTGTGAGTACTCACAGTAAGGAGAAATTAAAGCGAATTCCCAAGACAGTTTGGCGAGCCAGTGGATACTAACGCGAATTCTGCAATAGCTACCCAAGTTCGAGGGGGGAATGAGCCATCATGAACTAGCAAAAAGTATGCCGGCACATTTCAGGTCTCTCTGCCTTTAAGAGGATCGCTTTTTGCGCGTTCGTGTGGCTGGTTTCGCTCTCTGTTAGCTAACGTGAAATTCCGCTTAACAAGGACCTATTTTGTCCTAAAATCTTGATTTGTGGGTGAAAGACAAGGGTTTTTCTCTGCTGAGAGCAGCAGAGGGGTGGGTTTGGTTGGCTGGATTTGGTCAAGTTTAAAAATCTTCCAACCAAAAATTAAACGGTATATGTTTTAGTGGGTAAAAGTTGTTGCATAGTGTTAGGTAAGTATTTGTGGGTTGTAGGTACTGTGGTAATTGCTCTACCCCCCTCCACGTGAGAATTATTACAGTGCTGAAAGGTTTAGGTTAATCGTTAACTGTTGTAAGATCTTTGTCTGTATGTAGTCTGTGCAGTGTTTTGCCTGTACTCTGTTACATGTGCATGTTAGTGTGAACTATTGGCGCTTTATAAATACTGTATAATAATATGTTGGTGTTTTATGTCCGTTCTGTGATCGTACCAAGTTGTGTTGTATGTGTGCTGCATATTGTTGTGTAATTGTCCAGTGTATGTTCTGTCCAAAAGTCTGTTTTATGTAAGAGGTTAGAGGCAATTTTGAGGCTAGAGTCTGCCATGTGCTTCTCTGTGGGGGGCCATTTTCTTGACTGCCATGTGCTTCTCTGTGGGGGGCCATTTTCTTGACTAACCACATGTGCTCCTTTGTTTGGCAACCATTTGTGTATGCCATGTGGTTTCTCCACCATTCCTTTTTACAAGTTTCACTTTGAGTTTCAATGATCTCTATGCACTGTGTATGCAGCTTTCTATATGCATTTGACCCATATTGTATTTTTAATCCAAAGTTTTACAGTTTAAGTTGTTTGATTTTAGCTTTAAATGTGCGTATTGCCAGCCAATTTAAAGTGTGTTAAGCAAGTTTTTCCCTCACGTGTTCCACATTTAGTGAGCGTGGTGAAGTTTGGGTTTTTGCGCATAGATTTCTTGTATAGTGATTGTGTTTCTCTTGTTAAAAGTAGTTCCTTATTGTAAAGCGGTTTTGTTTTAAGGTGCTGCGTCACATGTTTTGCGTCCAGCAGACCTTTTGTGTAAACGCTTTTAGGATGTTGCAGCGAAGATCGCGTGTGTAGCGCAGATCATTTAGCGGTGCTGGTAGGAGCGATTTTTGCGTTAACAACAGGGTTATTTTTGGCGCAGTTTTTCGGTTTACCTCTGTGTAATTGTTTTGCTGCGAAACGTCCCGTGTTTTTCATAAGGTTCCACTTTGTCCTTTTTTTAATGGTTTTTCTAGTTGAAAAGGGTTTTTTCTGTGTGTATTAGAGAAGTTTTTTTCTTTACACAAATTTCCTAAAGGTCAGTTAGCAGGTTTCGGCCAACAGTGACCCCTAAGTAACATCCAAGAACCCCTCCTTTTGGTTTGACTTGTTAGCTACTGTGTGCAGGGAGAGAAAAGCCACTTTCATCATTGTGCGGTGTGGCCTGCCAAACACAGTGGGTGATGAGAACCACATAAATTGCGCTGTGCGAGTGGGCGGTCCAGGGAAGTGTAACGCTTAACCTGGTTACCACAAACACTTCAGGTGGTCAGGATCACATAAATTGCGCTGTGGGAGTGGGAGGTGTGCTTTCAGTCTGACCGCCACTTGATGCGCTTTGGGTGATCGATAAGAATCACATAAATTACGCTGTGCTGGGAAAGTGGTGGAATCAGGCCTCTCGGTAGGATCCCACCGAGTGCTCCAGGGGGTAAACAGGTACCCGGACTCGGGATATATACCAGTGACTAGTCACGATGGGCAGTAGTCAGTCCATGAAGAGAGAGGGGGAACCAGCCCTCTTCAGAGTAAGGACAGCTGCACAACTGATGAAGGTGAGTTTGGGGGGGAAGTCTACAGAACCCCTCAAAAGGTGGAATAAATGGTCGAAGGGTACCAGATGGGAAATTCCCCGGGAAGGTACATTTGACGCATGGAGGTGGGAAAAATTCATCTCTGAATTTGAACCACGGATGCAGGCGTCAGAACTAGAGATCGCACAGCTATGGCTTCACAGGTCAATCCGATTAGGGAAGCAGGGCATACATAAACTGGTGTCTGTCCGGAAGAACCAGGTGATGTATACCTGGCCTCCAGAGGGAATAAAACAGGAGGATCCAGTGTCAGAGGTGGAGGAAGCTCTTTCAGGGCTGACTCTACTAAGGCAGGCAGGATCAGGGTCTGCTGGGGTTCCCGAACAACCAACAGTGGCTGAGATAAGTATAACTGCACCTGTCTCTTCTGTTAGTGACGTCACTCTTGACGTACCTTCCGTGTCTTCTGTATCTATGCCTCAGCCTCTACCTCTACCTCTCCCTTCTCCCTGCTTCACCCCAGCTCCTTCTGTTTCCAACTACGAAGTCTTCTCAACAACCGATTTGCAGACTATCTGCAAATCAAGGGGAATAGACACCCAGTTAAGAAACAGGGCAGATTGCATCAAAGCGCTACGAACCACTGATCAGACCCCTGCCCCCCAGCTATACCCTGATCTGAGGGACCTCAAACCTGAAGGTGCAGTAAGCGAGGTGGTTAATCTAAGCCCACCGATGGAGCTGGGCCAGCCCTTGCACTCTTCCCGGACCGAGGCCTATCCAGTCAGGGTGCAGCAATTTGAAGGTCCTCCCAATGCACAGGGGGAACGGACTTTAGGGGAACGGGTAGTTTGGCATGTCCCCTTCACCCCGGCAGAGATACGCACTATTCTGGCTGAGCTCCCGGACTATCGAGTCAATCTGAGAGGATTTGCTCGAATGTTTGGACAAAACCAGTTCAGCTATGGTATGAGCGGGTCAGATTGTGCGCAGATCCTGCGGGCAAAGGTGGGCATGGAAGTGGCCAGTACAGTGATTTCAGGGTGCTCTATAACCACTCATGAGGAGATGACTTCAGGGGGCAAAGAGTTCTGTGCACAGCTAAAGGCAAAGCTTCCAGAAATGTATGGTGCTACCTCTACTACGGGACATGATGAAGCTCACTCAGGGTCCTAATGAGGAAAGCGCCTGCTTCTGGAGCCGTCTCAAACAGACGGCACTGGATGCGGATCTGGAAGTTGGACCTGATGCTCCAACTGAAGGGGTAAAGGTGACCGCGACGCACATTCTGTTGCGGGCCAAATTTTTGGAAGGCATCGATACTAAAATTCGAGAAAGGCTGGTTCTGGCCCGACCCGAATATAATGAGATGTCTATCCCTGCTATCCTTTCCACTCTTGCGGCAATAGAGAGGGAAATGGATAGAAGAAAACAGGACAAGGCCAAAGTTCTTATGTCCCAGACCCCACACGAAAAACCAAGGGATCTGGGTCACAGGAAGGATAGGCCCCCACCCAGGTGCTTCCAGTGCCAACAAACGGGGCACATGAGGAGGAGCTGTCCCCAATTACATAAAGGTCGGTGGCAGTTCATTCCTGATGAGTCCTCCGCCCCTGTGAACACCATGGTAAGTAACTCCTATGAATTCTCATAGGAAGTTGACAAATCGGTGTCGGCCCAGATCCATATTTTTCTAGAGGAATTAAAATATCCCCTCCCTTGCCTCACCGACACCAGTGCAGCAAGAACGGTCTTGCAAAAACAGGACATCCAAGGCAAGGTACCCCTCTCAGGGAAAGCCCTTCTAACCCTACTAACCTCACTATCAAACGATGCACTATTCTTAACCCAGCTTCTCTTCTTCCTGTGTCGGAAGATGAGATGAGAAGGGGGGGGGGGGGGAGGACAGCAACGACAGTGCTGAATTTTGCAACACGACTAACACAGTACTAACACCTCTTCTGCTAACATGTCTTCTTTGTCCACTACTAACCTTTCTTCCAAAGGACACGACTGCATTTCTTTGGTGGAACTGGAGTCAGCGGCGAAACATCCTGTATCACCCCGAGAGTAGCGGTAAGGTTGAACGTCTTACGGAATCCTTAAAAACAGGATCTCCAACATCATGGCCGATATCCAAAAACCTTGGCCTGAGTGTCCCCCCATTGCCCTCTATTCCATCCAGAATGCCCCTCGGCAACCACATAGGCTGTCACCCTACGAGGTGTTGTTTGGGGGACCTCCCAAAACAGGGTTGTACTTTCCTCAACAGTTGTCGTCTTTGCATTTCACAGCTTACAGGTTACGTGCAATCTCTGCAACGAGAGCTGCAGAAGATACCCCACCGGGTTTGTAAATCGCTCCCCAATCCAAATGCAATAACAGGTGTTCTTTCTATTGAGCCAGGTGATTGGGTCGTCCTAAAGAAACATCAAAGAACCAGACTCGAGCCACGGTTCACCGACCATACCAAAGTCCAGCTGACGACACCTACCTCACTCAAACTCGAGGGACGAGACAACTGGGTGCACGCAAGCCACTGCAAGAAGCTTTTCAGCTACACCAGAGAATGAGGGGTGTCATTTTCCTTTTTTCTTTTTGTTTGTATGTCTTACATGTGTGTGAACGGAGGAAAAAGACGACAGATACCCCAACCTTTTATTTAAAATGCATCTGCGTTTAGCCAGAACCGCCAACAAAACCAACTGTTGGGTATGCTCTAAGCCCCCACCCAGTCATCACATGTCCGCAATGGCCGCTGTTCATGCCCTATATGACATCCGTGTCGGCATGAAAAAGCAAGGGACCCCTGGTCAGCCCCCACGTAGACATTTGTCTGTAGAACTTAATGACACATTTTTAGCAGGTAACATCAGTTTTAGCACCAATATTAGCTCTAGCTCCTGTAGGGCCCTCACCAGTCCATTATGGGTAACTGGGCAGCTAGGCAGCCCTCAGGTGTGCTTTAACATCAGCTTTGGCACAGGTAACAAGTTTGTTGGGACTTCCACCTGTGAGGGAGGTATAACTGTCAATCTGACTAACCAGACTTCCCTTCTGAGTAACCACACTGACCGACCAGACCACATTTTGTTGGAAGGAAGGATGTAATGTGCAGACTGAGGGAGCAATCCCCCAGTCTGTGCAACTGTTGCTCAGTGCCAGAGGCCGAATGAGGAACTCCTCCTGCTCTGCTCTGACAGGTCCATACTATTTTCTGTGTGGTTCGGCAGCCTAGAAACATTTCCTCAGAACGCGAAAGGTTTGTGTGCCCTCATAGAGCTGGTCCCCGCATCCTATGTAGTGATGGATCATGAAGAGTTGATGGTCCACAGGAGGGTAAGGATGGCAGGGAGAGTTCGCAGGGAACTGATCTCTGAGGGCGACCAAGCATGGGCTTGGTTCCCCTCATGGACAGGTTGGGGAATGGAACTTGTGAAGCGCCTGAACAATTTTTCTGTCATCGTGGATAGTGTGTTTGACGAGACCGTAGAGGCTGTCGGAGAAATTGCCCAAGAACAACGGAAGATGGGAATTTTAGTGCTTCAGGAGAGGATGGCCCTTGATTACCTTTTAGCCGCCAAAGGGGGGTTCTGTGAGTTCATCGGAGAGGATTGTTGTACTTGGATAGAAGATACCGATGACAAGGTCCAAGCCCATATGGACAAAGTTAGTGAACTACAGGGAAAAAGCTAGAGCTATAGCTAGTGAGGGTGGAATCCGTTCAAGGGTTTGGGAGGATTGGGAGATTTCCTGTTCTCCATCGGGTCTTGGTTGAAGGAGGTGGGAGTGTATGTCCTGATGCTTCTCTTTTTCTCTGCCTCTTATATGCCGCGGTGAGATGTTCCTGTTGCCTCGTCGACCGTGTAAGCCAGGCTCGGGCAGACGACCACATCTCCATGCCCGCTCCTGGGATCCCGCTCCAACCACTGATCGGAGGAAGACCTCACCAACCAACCACCTTCTCTACAGATTACGTCCTGGCTTCCCTCTAATTTATCTCCCTGAAGACCACATTCTCCAAGACCTCCAAGCAAGCTTCAAGCCTCATCATGGTTTGTGTCTGCGATTTGGAAAACTGTCTGGGTCGAGACCAGCCTTGTGTGGCCCTGTCTGCAGGGGCAATTTGAGAATCTGCTGCTGGATCTCCCCAGACCACCGTGGGATCACAAGCCTTATTCATACCACAAGTCTGTTTGTGGTTTTTGCAAGAGCCTTCCTGTAGTGAAGGTTCCAACGCTCGAGGATCATCGCTTCAATCAAGCCGGTTTGCGTCGAGTCTGCGTCGGGTCTTGTTGTTTCAGGTACCCCGTGGAGCTTTATTCTCGGGGACAACTACAGGAACTCTGGTCTAAGACCAACTCTTTGAGGTTTTGAGACTACACCCATCAAGCTGAAGAAGATCAAGAAGGGACACAAGGAGAATATGATAAAACAGGAGGGAATGTCATGGAAATTTTGTATTGTTGGTTGAACTTTAAATGTGTCATATGAGTGTTATTCATATGTCTCTCGTGTGGCTTAATTAAAGCTCTGAAGGCTGCAATTGCGCCATGCGCATGTACAATGTATGTATTACAGTACTCAGCTCGGTAATGGATGAGATGGCAGATCTGCGCTTATAGACCGGCGTGTATACCACCACGGCATTCGATGCGAATGCCGCCGGCGGTAGGCCGCGGGCCTGTATCCACATTATCAGCAGCACAGTACCACATGGACTTCATAACGCAAGGCGCCAAGCGGTGTGAACTCCGCGTGTAGGCTTATGCATATCTTACAACCCATTACCGACCTGAACTGTATCTGGATGGATGTGTTTTAATAAAGATCGTATCGGGCCCATCCAGGTACAGACTGATGTTTCTAGGGGATGCTTGTACAAAGAATTTTACATACCAATGGGAGCTACTAGGACAGGAAGTCTGCTCTCCATAGAGGGCTCATGGGGGGAAGGGGAGGAAGTCTGCTGACCTCAGAGGGCTCATGGGGGAGGACCCTAGTGATAGAAAATAGGAAAGGCTATGCTCCAATCGGAATGTACATCCTGTGTATAGGCACTCCCCATGCATTGTTCTGTGGGAGGGGATTGACCTTATTCATGTGGGGAGCGTGTGTGTGTTTGTAATAAAACCGGGGGCTGAGTCTGAAGCCGGCCTCTATATGTGAATTCCAACATCATCCTGAAAGTGTTGTGTGATCATTTCCAGGTATAGGGAGCTCCAATCACCCACACCTCAACAGAAGCTAAAGCAGTTGGAGGGGCAGGAATTGTGTAGTTTAGCTTCAGTTGTGGTAAGCGAGATTCGCACAGCTTTATGGGGGATTTCTGCGTATCCAACTGCGAGTACTCACGGTAAGGAGAAATTCGTTAAAGCGAATTTCCAATACACTTGTCTAGTGTCGTTTGAGATGTTGAAGGGGTCTGATAATGTTCCATCTGTTAATACTCTGGCTGAAGGGTTGGTGTAGAGGGATAGAATGGCAGACAGCATCCAGCCTGTGATGCCGAATTTTTGTAGGGTTAATTGCATAAATTGCCATTGAAAAAAATGCTTTTTTCTGCATCTAAGGATAGTAATAGGGAGGGTTGGTTGGTTGGTGAGTTCTAGGTTGTGGAGAAGGGATATAAGGCTTCTAGTTGCATCCGGTGCTTGGCGGCCTGGGATGAATCCTACTTGGTTTGGGTGTATTAATGTAGGGAGGTAGGGGTGGAGACTAGAGATGAGCGAATTATTCAAAAATTTGATTCGGCTGATTCGCCGAATTTGTGGAATAAATTCGATTCGATGCGAATTTATTCGCTGCGAATTTAACTTATAAAAAGGGTTTCTAGGCTTCAGAGAGCCTTTATATTAGTGCAGAACACTGTACCTTTAATTTAAATGCCCTTGGAGTCTGCTGGGGAAGAGAAATAATAC
Source organism: Staurois parvus (assembly GCA_951230385.1). NCBI lineage: Eukaryota > Metazoa > Chordata > Amphibia > Anura > Ranidae > Staurois > Staurois parvus. The sequence goes on along the minus strand of CATNWA010001060.1, from coordinate 783 downwards.
TGTCAGTCAGTATGACATGCAGATGAGTGGCCGTCGATCTTAGAATCACCGCACACTTCACTCATTTGGGCAGTCACGGGGCAAAACCAGAGTGTGGAGCCACAGTGTGGCGGTGGAGGCAGCAGCAATGGGAGGCCATACAGCACCCTATGACAAAATGGAACCCACCAGCAGTATGAGGAGACCTGAAAGTGGCACATGGCAGAGTGTGGCGATGGAGACAGCAGCAATGGGAGGCCGTACAGGGACCCATGACACACTCTGGACCTGGCAGCAGTATGAGGAGGCAGTACAGGGGCCCATGGGAGGAGGAGGAGGAGGAGGAGGGTACAGGGGCCCATGGGAGGAGGAGGAGGAGAGGATTGCGGTACAGGGGCCCCATGGGAGGAGACCTGGAGGAGGAGGAGGCGGTAGGGGCCAGGAGGAGGAGGAGGAGGAGGTACAGGGGCCCATGGGAGGAAGGAGGAGGAGGAGGAGGAGGCGGGTACAGGGGCCCATGGGAGGAGGAGGAGGAGGAGGAGGCGGTAACAGGGGCCCATGGGAGGAGGAGGAGGAGGTGGAGGAGGTACAGGGGCCCCATGGGAAGAGGAAGGAATAAGAGGAGGAGGAGGAGAAGAATAAGAAGAAGAAGAAAAAAAGAAGAAGGTAGGATGAGGGAAGAAGAAGAAGAAAAAAGAAGTAGGATGAGGAAGAAGAAGAAAGAAGAAGAAGAAGAAGAAGTAGGATGAGGAAGAAGAAGAAGAAGAAGAAGTAGGATGAGGAAGAAGAAGAAGTAGAAGAAGT
>CATNWA010001058.1:0-32910 GCA_951230385.1 Staurois parvus | reverse complement strand
CTGGATTGCAGCATTACTAACTATATAGAAATGTCCATAGGAAATGGTACAAAAAATAAACTATATGAATTCTCAATGTACATTAACATAAATATTAACTGTGTAACAGCATAACGATGTTGCCTTCTCAGGGGGCATCTGGGCTGCCCTGGCTATAGCACCCAACCTGTTTTGCCAATAGGGCACCCTATCTTGAGGTCACTTGTCTACCCGGGCAATTTTTGATATTTTTCACACACAAGTGAAAATTGCCTTTTTTTTTTTTTGCAGGAACGTGCCTTAAATTCTCAAACATGTCAAGCCTTAACATTACCCTCCTACAGTATCCCAAATTTTTCCTAGGCAAAGCTTTATGACCTTTTCAGGTTATCAATATGGAGCTAACTGTGTTTGATGATCCTAGAATTTTCGCTAGAAATAAATGTTTTTTTCCCAGCAGGTGCAAATTGGATCATGCTTTGATGGGAATTTTGGCCTTCCTCTGGATCAACTGTGGGTATAGGATTATAACTTTTTTTTTTCTATGGTTGAACTGGATGGACTTTTGTCTTTTTTCAGCCAGACTAACTATGTAACTATGTAGAACTATTGCTCTCACTCTGCGCCACTTCAGAAAATGTTGCGATCAATCACTGTTTACAAAAACAGGTACACCCTATGCATGCGTTTGCCTTTGCACGGGCGGGAGTGCTTTCAATTTTTTTAAAATAACTTTTTTTCCTATTTTATCAATTAATTTTTTGACACTTTTTCCTTTCCTTTATTGCTAGCAAAAGTGAGCTAACAAACACTCTATGTGATAGTATGGGCATGTGACAGGTTCTCTGTATGGTAAAAATCCTGAATGACCCCACTGCACACTGCCATATACCCGTTCTAGCAAACTTTTTATATAAAAATAGGGTGTTTGGGTTAACATGTGATGCGTTATGTTTAAGCCGGCCAACTGCGTCAAAGTAATCTCTCTGGTCAGTCCCTACACTACTAAGCAAAATGAAAGATACTTCCTTGCCCGTAGCATACATCAGTGGATACAGTACCAATATATGGCATATGTAGGAGAGCTACAGGTTCAGGTCCGGTCACTGGGCTGCACTGTAATAATAATAAGATATACATGTGCTCTAATCCAAATAGCTTATACATATACAGTTGTGCTCAAACGTTTACATACCCTGGCAAAATTTGTGAAATTTTGGCATTGATATTGCAAATATGACCGATCATGCCAAAAATGCTCTTTTTTTTAAGGATGGTGATCATATGAAGTTATTTATTATCAAATAGTTGTTTGGCTCATTTTTAAATCATAATAACAGAAATCACCCAAATGGCTATGATCAAAAGTTCACATACCCTGGAATGTTTGGCCTTGGTACAGACACACAAGGTGACACACACGGGCTAAAATACCAAGTAGAGGTTAATGTCCCACATCTGTGGCTTTTTAAACTGCAATTAGTGTCAGTGTATAAATAGTCAATGAGTTTGTTAGCTCTTACATGGAAGCACTGACTAGGCTAGATACTGAGCCATGGGGATCAGAAAAGAGCTGTCAAAAGTCTGCGTAACAAGGTAATGGAACTTTATAAAGATGGAAAAAGGGGACATAATGTCCAAAAGCCTTGAATATGCCAATCAGTAGTGGTAAATCACCTATTAAGAAGTGGACAGTTCAGGGATCTCTTGATACCAAGCCAAGGTCTGGAAAGACTACAGCCACAACTGCCAGAAGAATTGTTCGGGATTCAAAAAAAAAACCCACAGGCAACCTCAAAAGAACAACAGGCTGCTCTGGAAAAAGATGGTGTGGTTTGTTTTTAATGAGTACAATACGGTGATACTTGAACAAAAATGAGCAGTTTTGGTTGAGGTGCCAGAAAGAAGCTTTTACTGTACCAATGCCACAAAAAAATCCCGGTTACAATATGCCTGACAACACCTTGACATGCCTAACCGGGCCTTCTTGTGTCATTGGTGCAGTAAAGGCTTCTTTCTGGCACGTCGACTATGCAGCTCATTTTTGTTGAAGTGTCATCATATTGTGCTCCTTCAAAACAACCGCACTGTCTCTTTCCAGAGCAGCCAGGATTTTTCTTGTGGTTGCCTATGGGTTTCCCTTTGTATCCCAAACAATTCTTCTGTCAGTTGTGGCTGCAATCTTTCTTGGTCTACCTGACCTTGGCTTGGTATCAAGAGATCCCCGAACTTTCCACTTCTTAATAGGTGATTTAAACAGTACTGATTGGGATATTGAAGGCTTTGGACATCTTTTTATGTCCTTTTCCATCTTTATAAATCTCCATTACCTTGTTATGCAGGACTCATGACAGCTCTTTTCTGATCCCCATGGCTCAGTATCTAGCCTAGTCAGTGCTTCACATAAGAGCTAACAAACTCATTGACTATTTATACACTGACACTAATTGCAATTTAAAAAGCCACAGATGTGGGACATTAACCTCTAATTGGCATTTTAACCCGTGTGTGTCACCTTGTGTGTCTGTACCAAGGCAAAACATTCCAGGGGAGGGAAACTTTTGATCCGGGCCTTTTGGGTGATTTCTGTTATTATGATTTAAAAAGTCCATGAAGTCCACAGTGAGAACAAAGAATGGCCGAGTGATGAAGTAAACACAATTACAGTTAATAAGAAATTGTCCAGTATTATATTAATTGGGGGAGGGGTGATTTGCAATGGCAGAATCTGCTACTATCACTTATTCAAGGGGGATGAATAGTGACTAGGAAATGTTTTCTAGCTTTCTCAATAGTGGTCATTCAGCCTGGTTAGGGCATCCCATTAAGGGCCCCTCCTACTTCCCTCAGAGCTCCTAGTAATGTCCTCCCCTTTGGTATTTATACTCCTAAAAGTAGTAAAGTCCTGGCACTGACTGACCATATAGAAAGGGTTCCTATACAGTACACTGAATCCTTCAGCTACGTATCAGGCCGACCTCCTCTGTGGAGAAAACTAACTTCTAATAATTGGCATTTTTGGGGAAACACATTTAACATAAAATGACATAAAGTCCTAAACTGATAAATATTGCAGAAGTGACCGGCTGTCTCTGATGTAGCTGAAAGGTGACACTCTTGTGTTAGATCATCGACTAAATTATTTTTTTTTTTCTTTTCCACAGTACGCCTGCCAATGCTTCCAATAACGGAGATGGAGAGATGTAGAAGAAGATTCTGACCAGAGTGAGATGAAAGAACAGTCACATATGGAAGGGAAAGAAACATGGACAGAGGAAGAAAAACGTGAAGAAAATGGAGAACAGGGATATAATTGGAATAATTTGAAAGTCCACTTCCTCTGCACTCCTGTTAAATCAAATAAAAACAAAGAGGAAAGAAAGTGAGAAGAACGAAGAAGAGAAAGACGATGGTAAAGAAACTGAACGGACAGCAGGCGGATGTTGGAAGAGCTTTTGTTTTGAATATTTAAGCCCACTTCAAATTGTGGGTTTCCTTGTAGAACCTCTGTGGAAGGTGATAAAAAGAGTAAGTATTATATACAATTCTACTGCTTAGGTAGTTCCTTAAATAACTAGAAGTCTCTCACAAACAAGCAGTTTAGGACTAGAGGAAGGAAGAATGAAGCCCTCTGGGTAGCTGGAGACCATTCTTCCTCATGGGGGGGCATCATTTCAGTTAACAAGAAATTGTCCAATGATAAATTACTGAAAGTAATAAGCTTTACTGAATGTTCCTTTCCTAGTAAATTGGTGGGGGAGGTCATTGGAGATGGCAGAATCTGCTATGATCACTTATTCCAGGGGGATGAATAGTGAATAGGAAAATGTTTTCTAGCTTTCTCAATGGTGGTCATTCAGCCTGGTAAGGTCGTCCCATTAAGGGCCCCTCCAACTTCATTCAGGGTCCCCAGTATTGTCCCTAAAAGTACTAGTCATGACACTGGCTGCCCATATAGAAAGGGTTCCTATACTGTACACCAAATCTTCAGACACCCTAACAGGCCGACCTCCTCTGTGGAGAAAATTACCTTCTAACAATTGGCATTTTTGGGGAAACACATTTATCATAAACGACATAAAGTCCTAAACTGACAGGCTGTCTCTGATGTAGCTGAAAGGTGATAATCCTGTGTTAGATTGTCTACTAAATACTTTTCTTTTATTTTCCACAGTGCACTGGTCACTGCACCCATGAATTCAAATGGAGAGATGTGCAAGATGAAGACGAGAGTGAGGAGGAAGAGCTGAGTGAGGAAGAAAAGAAAGCGAGAGAGACTCGGAGAGAGAAAAATGGACAAGAGAAGCCCGGAGAAAGAAATGGAGGCAAGAAATGAGAAGAAGGCAATAGAAGACCAGGAGAGAGAAAGAAGGATAACAGCAGAGGAGAAGGCAACGGAAGAGGGGTGAGAGCAAGGAGGGGATACGAGAAGAGCGGGAAAAACAAGAAAGGACGATAGAGAGGAAAAGGAGAGATATGGAGATAGAAGAGAGGGGAAGAAAAGAGGAGAAGCAAGGGAAGAGAGGGTGAGAGCAAAGAGGGCAATGGTAGAAAAAACTAAAACATAACATATTATATAAGATACGTAAAGATGGTATAGAGTAGGATAGACTAGAATAGAATATAAAATAAAAAACCAACAGACTAAAGTAATGTTTTTCTACTGGGTTGCCACAGCTGCGTGCAAGGAGGGGTGATTCTGGGGGGATTAAGATGGGAATTTGTGCTAGGAGGGGGGAGCTTGGGAGTGGGGAGGTGTGCAGGGGCGGACTGACAACTCATGGGGCCCCCGGCAATAGAGGATCATGGGGCCCCTGTGTCCTTGCCAAAACTCAAAAAAAAGCCTATGAAAAAAAGGTACCAGGAGCATCTCATGGAGCCCCCTACTGACCCCTGGCCCTCAATAGGGGATCATGGGGCCCCTGTGTCCTTGCCCAAGCTCAAAAAAGCCTATGAATAAGGTACTAGGGGCATCTCATGGGGCCCCCTACTGACCCCGGGCCCTCGGGCAGTACCCAATTTTCCAAATGGTCAGTCCCCTGGAGGTGTGTAGGAAGTGGGGATTTGGGGGGGGGGGGGGGAGGATGTGCTAGGAGGGGGAAGTTGGGGGGTTGTGTTTGTAGGCGTGAATTGGAGGGTTGTGCTAGGAGGGGGGTTTGGGAGGGTGTGCAGGGGAGTGGGGATTTTGGGGGGGGAAGGATGTGCTAGGAGTGGAAGTTGGGGGGATTGTGTTTGTAGGGGTAATTTGGAGGGGGACTTGGGAATGACGGGGTTGAGATGGGGAGTTGTGCTAGGAATTGAGATTTGGGAGGTTGCTCTAGGAGGGGGGTTTGGGAAGGTTTGCAGGGAGTGGGGATTTGGGTTGGGGAGGGTTTTGTGCTAGGAGGAGAGATTTGGAGATTTGTGCTAGAAGAAGGGATTTGGGGGGTTGAGCTAGGAGTGGAATGGGGATTCAGGGGTTGTTCTAGGAAAGCAGAATTGAGGGGTCTGGATGCAGGGAGGGGGTGTGCAGGGAGTTGGGGGAGAAGATTTGCAACTAGACATGTGCTATTCGTTTCAGTCTGAATCTAAATTCAGATGAATTTTTGGTTATTCTGAGTTTCAAACTTCCGAATAACACTAGTAATAAATTTCATTAAAATGCATTTTGTTTAGTTATGTTGATTTTCTGCATATGGGGTCTGTCTCTCTGCTGGATATGGGGTCTGTCTCTTGCTGGATATGGGCTAGAAGAGCCTCTGAGCTTACTTTAAGTGCTGGATATTTCTAATGTTTTGTACATTTTACTACATTACTTTTCATTAAATTCCATATAAAAATTACTTATACTTGGTTCTCTAAAGGGGGGCGGTGCTAGAAGGTGTGTAGAAGTGGAGACAAGGGGCGGTCCTAGGGGGTGGGAGCAGGCATGGCCTAGGGAGGGAGGGGGTTGAGTTCCTGCACCTTTTCTCTGAGGAAAAAAAAAAAAAATATATATATATACAAGTGAAACTCGAAAAATTATAATATCGTGCAAAAGTTCATTTATTTCAGTAATGCAACTTAAAAGGTGAAACTAATATATGAGATAGACTCATTACATGCAAAGCAAGATAGTTCAAGCCGTGATTTGTCATCATTGTGATGATTATGGCTTACACCTCATGAAAACCCCAAATCCACAATCTCAGAAAATTAGAATATTACATGCAATCAATAAAACAAGGATTGTACATAGAACAATATCGGACCTTTGAAAAGTAGAAGCATGCATATGTACTCAGTACTTGGTTTGGGCCCCTTTTGTAGCAATTACTGCCTAAATGCGGCGTGGCATGGAAGCTATCAGCCTGTGGCACAGCTGAGGTGTTGTGGAAGACCAGGATGCTTCAATAGCGGTCTTCAGCTCTTCTGCATTGTTCGGTCTCATGTCTCTCATCTTTCTCTTGGCAATACCCCACAGATTCTCTACGGGGTTCAGGTCAGGGGAGTTTTTCTGGCCAATCAAGCACAGTAATCCCACGGTCATTGAACCAGGTTTTGTTGCTTTTGGCAGTGTGGGCAGGTGCCAAGTCCTGCTGGAAAATGAGGACAGCATCCCCATAAAGCTCGTCTGCGGAAGGAAGCATGAAGTGCACCAAAATCTCCTGGTAGACGGCTGCGTTGACCCTGGACTTAATGAAGCACAGTGGACCAACACCAGCAGATGACATGGCTCCCCAAATCAACACAGACTGTGGAAATGTCACACTGGACTTCAAGCATCTTGCAGTGTGTGCCTCTCCATTCTTCCTCCATACTCGGGGTCCTTGGGCCTCTCCATTCTTCCTCCATACTCAGGGTCCTTGGGCCTCTGCATTCTTCCTCCTTACTTTGGGTCCTTGGTTTCCAATTGAGATGCAAAAGTTGCTCTCATCAGAAAAGAGGACTTTGGACCACTGAGTAACAGACCAGGTCTGTTTTTCTTTAGCCCAGGTAAGGCACTTCTGACGTTGTTTGTTGTTCAGGAGCAGCTTGACAAGAGGAATACAACATTTGAAGCCCATGTCCAGGATCTGTCTGTGTGTGGTGGCTCTTGATGCACTGACTCCAGCCTCAGTCCACTCCTTGTGAAAGTCCCCAACACTTTTGAATGTGCTTTGATACAGCACTTTGGGAACATCCAACTTCTTTTGCAATGACCTTTTGAGGCTTTCAATCCTTATGGAGGGTGTCAATAATGGTTTTCTGCACAACTGTCAGGTCAGCAGTCTTTCCCATGATTGTGATTCCTACTGAACCAGACTGAGAGACCATTTAAAGGCTCAGGAACCCTTTGCAGGTGTTATGGCTTAATTAGCTGATTAGAGTGGGACACTTTGAGCCGAGAATATTGCACCTTTTCACAATATTCTCATTTTCTGAGATTGTGGATTTGAGGTTTTCATGAGCTGTAAGCCATAATCATCACAATTTTGACAAATCACGGCTTGAACTATCTTGCTTTGCATGTAATGACTATCTCATATATTAGTTTCACCTTTTAAGTTGCTGCACTGAAATAAATGAACTTCTGCACGATTTTCTAATTTTTCGAGTTTCACCTGTATATACATACAGTGAAGGAAATGTCCAGTCCAGCCTTGTGTAGGTCTACAATCTTGTCCCTGACATCCTTGGACAGCTCTTGGTCTTTGCCATGGTGGAGAGTTTGGAATCGGTTTTGATTGCTCCTGTGGACAAGTGTCTTTTATTTATTTATTTTTCTTCCAGAAACACTTTATTAGTATAAGAGTTTCACGAGAGCATACAGAGCATATACAGTTACATAATTCAGTCAGAAACATAGGCATGATATGTAGCCTCCCGTTTCACAGACGGGGACTAATTGTAAACTGTAAAAACATGACAATGTGAGGTAGAGCCATTACATCAATTATACATTGCAAGCCAGTGGATACGCAGAGATAAGTGGATATATCTATGTAATAGTATGTTGTCACGTCTGGGAAATCTGCACTTTACAATGCAGAGGCAATATGAAGTTTAAAATATGGAAGGCATTGGATGTTATGAAAGTCATGGTTTTACGTAAATCATAGCTTGAATGTATGATATAGATGAACCCAGTCATATCTGTGTAAAAGTGAATGCTCTATCTGGTTGTTGGAGAGATAATTATAAGATGGTATGACAGGTGTGTGAGAAAAGAGAGGTCGGAAAGAAGAGCAGAAAGCAAAAGAGATGTAGGAAGAGATAGTGGGGGGGGAGAGAGAGAGAGAAAAAAGGGGGGGGGGAGTCTAGGGGTCTTGCGGTTTAAGGGGGTTACGTGACATTAGCGCGTATATATAATAAAAAGCTAAAATGGATCACATCCCTTAAGAATTAGCTTAGCCAAAAAGGTAATAAAGTTTAGAGTATGTTGCATGCATAAAACCAACAATGGGCTAACACAAAGGTCAGAAAACCCCGTAAAACATGTCATGAAATAGCACTACATCCCATCCTTACGTGTGATAAAAAGAGTCTCCGGTGATCCGGGTATGCCCCACTACAGCATTGTAATAGGAACTTTAGTCCGGGGGTATAGCTTGATCATTTACTATTAGGTGATAGGGTGAAGTGGATTTGAAATGATTCCAGCATGACCACGTTTTCCTAAATCTCTCGGGATGTTCCTTAGCTATAGAAATCAGTTCCTCCATTTCCTCAGTTTTGTCGATCCTAGCAAACCATTCTCGTACAGTGGGCACATGTGTTGAGCGCCAGTGTACTGGGATACATTGCTTTGCAGCATTTACCATGTGCATGGCGAGAGACTTGCGGTATGTCCGAAATGGAAGTGCGGTATGGTGAAGCAAAAATTGTGGCAGGAGAAAGGTCTAGGGCATACAGTAGTGATTTGTGTGATTGTAGATTGAACTTTCCTCCAGAAGGGCGTAGCAGTGGGCATTCCCACCAAATGTGCAGGAGTGTACCCGTAGCATGGTGGCATCTCTCAACACAAAATCAGGAATGTTGGAGTCGAAGCGGTGAAGCAGGGACGGAACCCTATACCATCTAGAGTATATTTTAAAAGTTATTTTCTTGTGTGGAAACACATAATAGGACCCTTTGTGAATGTGTTCATATATGTGGTTCCAATCTTCAGGTGAAAAGTTGGACTTGTAGGTCAGCGCTCCAGGCCTTGCAAGCTTTCCTAGTTGAGAGGTCACTAGTGTGTTCGAGACATGAATAAAAGCAGGAATATAACATGTCTCTGGGGAGAGCCCGTTGAGCAAAGTTTCTCAAAGTGGGTAAGATGTCTAGTATATTCTTTTAGATGGGGTGAGCTGTGGATAAAGTGGTGGAGTTGTCTGTACATCCACGGCGTTAAGATTAGGGTAGGCCATTTATTCATAAGGAGAGATCTCTGGATAAGAGCAATCTGTCTTTGAAAAGGTGGTGCAGACTCACACCTTCTGTGATGCCAGATCCCGCAAGAAAGGCATGTGACATACCAGAGGGGAAGTCTGGGTTCAATCTGACAGGAGTGAGTGGGCCAGGGGTGGATGAAAATGTCCTGTTTCCATCAGATCAACAAAAACATACGACAAAGTAGGGCCTAATGAGGATATGTTCCTTGAGTTTAGATGGAATGTGCGAGTTTGGCAGCCAAGGGGAGGGTGGCAAGCGGGGTCTCCAAAAAAAGCAACCTCCAATTCCACCCATGCTTTGTGAGCATGGTTCGTGGACCAATCCACTATTTGTGCCATTTGACAAGCTTTGTAATATCGGGAGATGTCAGGTAGCCCTATACCTCCACACGTTTTGGGCATGGTTAGTTGGTCAAAACCAATTCTGGGGTGTTTATTACTCCATAGAAAAGAGGTACATAATGTTTTGTAGGACTTGAAGAAGGAGTTTCGGCAATTTGATTGGAATGGTTTGTAGGAGGTATAAAAGTCTTGGAAGTACATTCATCTTTATGATAGCAGCTCTGCCAAACCAAGAGAAAAGATGGCTTATCCCATGTTTGCAGATCTTTGGCAATGTTACGCAGAATGGATAGAAAGTTTTTGGCGTAAAATTCTGCGAGATGGGTAGGCAGTTGGATTCCTAAATAGGTAATGGCTGCTGACTGCCACATGAAGGGGAAGTTAGATTTTGCTTGACTAATTGCATCCTGGGATAGGGAAACATTGAGTGCTTGGGACTTATTGAAGTTTATTTTAAAATTGTCCAGATACTGAAACAGCTTGAAATCGTGTTGTAATAGGTTAGGTAGTGTAATGTGTGGATGTGTCAAGAAGAGTAGGATGTCATCAGCGAAGGCTGCTACTTTGTGCGTTTTGTCCTTTATAGAAATCCCCTCTAATATTTTAATTCTGTTTAATGCAATTCAAGAATGGTTCCAAGGTAAAAATAAATAGGAGGGGGAGGATATGGGCAGCCCTGTCTGGTCCCATTACTTTTTTGGAAAAAGCTTCTGAGAGAAGGCCATTTACTTTCCCTTTGTCATGTCGTTATACACAGCGTCGACTGACTAAAGTTCAGAAGGGCGAGGAGGTATCCCGAGGCCAACTAGGACTGCTTCCATGTAGTTCCCATGGCAATCTGTCAAAGGCCTTTTCAGTGTCCAAAAGAAAGGAAGAAACCAGGTTGTTTTCAGAGTTAACAAATGGTGTATGTTGATCGCCCTGATCGTGTTATCTCTAGCCTCTCTACCGGAGACGAACCTCACCTGGTCAGTTGAGATAATAGGGTCTATGATATTCAGGTAAAGCGATTGGTGCAAAGATCTTTTAGAATCGACGTTCAGTAGGGATATCGAGTCGCGGTAGTTTGCTGGTAATGTCTGGTCTTTATTATCATTTAGGGATTTAATGTGATCTGGGCTTCGGAGAGAAAGAGCAATGGGTTGGTCCCTGGAGTGTCTAGTAAGTTGAAAGCTCTTAGGAATGGGTGTGCTAGGCTGATGTCAATGAACGATTTTTGTAGTATGTAGTAGTAAGTCCATCAGTGTCCCGGACAAGTTTGCCAGGGTTTTAATTGTGCAATGGCCTGTTTAGCAATTCTTCTAACGTCAAAACACCATCTAACTCTTTTGCCTGTGATTGGGAAATAGGTTCAGGGAGGAATTTAGCAAGAAAATATTGGATAATGATCTTACGAGGTCTATTGTCCCCCCCCGATGGTTTGGGCGGTGAAGGTAGGTTATACAGGAGGAATTCGTAAGAAAGAAGGAATCTAATCTCCATGTTTTAGATGTAGGAGGGGCATTCACAGAAAGTTGTATAGTCATCGTAATCGGATGGTGGTCAGAAAGAATCATTGGTTTGATGGAGGCAGAATTTCAAGGAGTGTAAGTCTTTTGCGACAGAAAGAGATAGTCAATTCTGGAAGTGACGTTTGTGTGGTGTTGAAAAAAAGGTGTTTTTGTTGTTGTAATCTTTATCAGAGGGATGTAGGGTACGCCCATGTATCATGGAGGAGAAGATCATTTTAATTCAATTTTAATCTCTTTAAGCGCTCGGTATGGTTGTGATGAGAAGCCTGTCGATGTATCTACTAAAGGATTTCAGTGCTACATTGAAATCACCTCCAAGAATCAAAAAAAAACCCAATTGGAATGCTGCTAGAGTTTTGGAGATTTTTACGAAAAAAAAAAACTCAACTTGAGCTGTATTTGGACTATAGATGTTTGCCAAAGTGAGTGGTTTATTGTGTAGAGTGTAGAGCGGAACCTCCTGCGCTTAAATTGAGTCCTAACCCTAAAGCTGCTGACACTAACCTTATACCCAATAAAGTGTATATAACAAAGAATACCACAGTGTAGCGCTAACAAAATATGATGACACAATCAAAAATATAATAATGAATAATAAATAAATATTAATAAAGTGCACAACCGTCAATCCCCCTAAAATCCTCACTACAGGGATCCAAAATACATAAACAAGTGCAATACGTGAATACCCCTCTCTAAGGGAACATAAACAGTGTAAATGGTGTTGTAAGGTATCAATCACACAAATAGGTGAAATGACACTAATAAGTGTGTACACTGCAAACATATATAACAAAAAGTCCCAAAAACAACAACAACCTATGGTAGTGCTCAAACTTCACTCTCATGCAAATGGTGATGGTGATGATGTATGCTTTACCACAGCACAAAAAACAATTTTCCAGATTTATTTGGGAATCAAAATGTCCCCAGATGCACCAACAATCTACTAATCCACCCTTATCATAAAAGAGGTGCCCAACCTCCCACATTTATATAGCTACTACCTAGCAGCACTCCTTGACCAGATTTACTACTGGTGGCACCCAACCTAAGATAAAACGTGGACCAACATGGAAATGTTAAATACTCCATCCATACTCTCCACAATCCCTTTTACTTCTTCAATCTATCTCCCCAAATACTCCCACTACACACACCCTTGCATCAAGGCTTCCATAGACGCCTGGTCCCCCATTCTTACCCACTTACCCCTGACTTCTAATATAATCCTCACCCCTCTACACGTCCTCCACACCTTAATCCCTGACATCAACCTGACCACTTTGACAAAAACGGGAATACACTGTCTGTCTGACCTATATGGGCAACAGGGCTTACTATCCTTCCAGGCTCTGCAATATAAATACTCATTAGCACCCTCTGAAAAATGTAACCACCTTCGTATCATCCACTGTCTAAATAAGGAACAAATCCCCTGTACTGCCAAAATACCCCTACAACTTTACTTATTCCTGGAAAAAAAACAAATACCCAGGCAAAGGAATATCAACATTCTATGCACTACTGATAGATGTATTACTAGGCTCAAAATCAGCTTCCCTACATAATTGGGAATCCCATTTGCCTCACCCCACTTCAAAGCAGCATTGGTATACAGCCTTCAAAAGAACATATAAAGTGTTCCACTGTGCATCACACTGGGAATCATACCTAAAACTAGTCTGCCACTGGTATTTGACTCCACTACGCCTATCTAAAATATTCCCTACTCACTCTCCACCAGGGGTGGACTGACAACTCATGGGGACCCCGGGCAATAGGGGATCATGGGGCCCCTGTGTCCTTGCCCAAACTCCAAAAAAGCCAATGAAAAAGGTACCAGTGGCATCTCATGGGGCTCCCTACTGACCTAGGGCCCTCTGGCAGTGCCGAGTTTCCAAATGGTCAGTCCGCCCCTGCTCTCCACAGTGCTGGAGACAGTGTGGAGAGATAGACTCGCTTTATCACACAATATGGTCATGTAAGTCACTCATATCCTTCTGGAATAATACTTTCAAAGTGATTTCTGAAATAGTAGATGATACAGTTAAACCAGATCCAGTGTTAGCTTTATTTCACATTGGTCTGGATAAATTTCCTCCAGATACATTGGTAGTAATTATCCACATACTATACACAGCAAAAAAAACAACATAACCAGACTGTTATGTTATAATAACCCCGCCCCTATCCAAAGTGATCCAAGATATAAATATCCAGTGTAAAAGGTAGGGTTCAGCGAGCGCTTAAGGATAGAAAGCAGCTAAAACACTAAAAAGGAAAACCATATAACCTTCTAAAAAATCATATAAAACATGTAGTGCAGCGCTATAAATAATAAAATATGATGCGAATGCCTGAAGCTTAAAATACACAATATAAAAAATTACATGACTGGTAAACATAGAAAATATTATGACATATGGATAATGTCCGTGTAACAATATATAAGGAATGGGTAATAAGTGTCCCAACAACTATGCACTATATGCAGATAAACAAATAATTCAATCAACGATCAAATGAGTGCAGAAAGTGATGTTGGTATCAATATTCCAAACAGGTGACTTCTCTAATTCCAGTGATAACTGTAGTCCGGTGACGTGTGGGAAAAATGGTAAGATTGCACACTCACCAGAAGTGCAATATGAATGTGCATTTGAATCAAATAAGCCTGAGGTCCCCTCTGTCCTGGGAAGGATGCAGCATGGAGTGGATAACCTCTTCTTAAGGATAAAGGCAATGAAGTATCACTTCTAGAGGTCCCCTTTTGTCAGGGCTCCGGGTATGACCAGAGGTGTGTGGACTGACACAGGGAGACGAGGGGCTTCAGGTATAGTGTAAAATAAGACAATTTATTAAGACTAAACAACACAAACGCAGTGCAAGGTAAACATAACAGTGCAAACAACCCAAACTCCAACAGATAACCATATATACAAATCAAACGTAGTCAGGCAGGCCTGGTTGGTAGCAAATGGGCAAACGGTACCAGGAGTAAGCGGAAGAGTGGTCAGGAATAGCCGAGGTCAGGACAGGCGGCGTTCGTTCAGAGTCAGGATCAAAGCAAAGTCAGGATCAGGCAGGAAGCAGACAGGATGCAGGTACAGGGGCTCATGGGAAACATACACCAAGGCACTGACTGCAGGTCTGGCCATTCCTTAAATACACATCCTGCAATCAGCCTCAGGTGATGGCTGATTGCAGGAGTTAGCTTCTGGTTGCTGAGAGCACCCGCTGGCCAGCCTTGGTACTGCAGCCCACAAGGCAGGTGAGTCCCACCACCATTGGCGAGTCCATTCCTGACACCTTTAGAGCTGCGGTGAGGGTCTGCTAAAGGTATCTCTCCTCTGGGCCCTGGGATGGTCACCTTGGATTCCTGGGGGATTAAGTGCTCGGTACGGAGCAAAAAAATGGTGCCCATAGTGTAGTATTTCACATACAATTAAGTTTACTTAGTAGTGTAAAAAAGTTAAATAAACACACATTTAAAAGATACCCCATGGGTCAAGTAAGAGTTGATGGTAAGAGTAATTAGATCCTCAAGTAAATACATGCAGCATAAAAGCTGCTTAGTGCACTAACCAGCTGGGTTTCAAAGATGGCCGCCGGACCGCCGTGATCCGGTGGTGTGACGTCACGGCGTGCAGGGCTCCTCCTTAATGCGTTTCCTACAAGACGTACATTATCAAAAGGGGTGTGCCATAGCAGCCGGATGTCAATGTGGATCTATTTATAGTGATTGGATGCTAATGCCAATTAAGTAGGTGCCATTTTGCCGACGATCCACGCCAATTGTGCATGCGCGGGACAGCGGGCACCATTTTCTTGTGGGTCATTACAACAAGGGACAAGCTAACAGCCCATTCTCCACATAACACGGAATTAGATAATGCAAACAGATCATCCTAAGCGATACATGTGTGATCTGGAGTCAAAGACATTGATGTCAAAATTATGGATATGAGGTCATAGTTGATGATCATCATCGAAGTGTGCATGCGTGAAAACCTCAGGCGCCATTTCCTTGTGGATCATGGACACCTCGGATAGAAAGCTTTTACAAAGCCATAAAACATAAAAATACAGTAAGAGGGCTATGTGTACAGCATACAATAGATTAGGAGTTGCCCTAGAATCTATTAATAGTGACAATCATGTTGTAATAAATATAGGGTCATAATAGCGGTCAGTATAAAGTGTGCATGCACAGGAAAGCAGCCGCCATTTTGCCATGGAGCATTTTATCCCTGGGGCTACTGATCAGTATTTGTCAACAAAGCACAAATACATGGTATATTATGGATCAAAAATGGAAAATTATGTATAGTTACATGAGATATGTATAAAAAGTCCCAATGTTGGAGACATTAGATGTAAGTTAACAAAAAATAGATGATACTTATATAAGTGGTATAAATAAAAATGTGGTATAGCTAAATCCACTAGTATAAAAACATCTTTTGCATCAGATCACACTAAATGTAAAAATGTATATTAAAATATAGAATATGAAAATAAATAAAAATGTAAATTTAAATTAGGCTGTTAGCTGATTTGATGCTGGACTAAATGCATATGATAAATATAATATATACCTCATACTAAAACATGATAAAAAATGAAAGCAAAATGTAAATCCAATATAAGAACCGTCCATAATCAGACTATAAACAGACCAAAATACTTAACCATATAAAATAATAAATAAAAGATGATGGCTATAGGGTCGACCATGATCCTTATAGCTAGGAACTGGAAAAACCGAATCCACCGCCACATAGTAAAAATTACAAAAAAATGATAAATATAACAGATAAGAAAATAAAAAAAACAAGTAAAATGTAGACCAGGATAACCATAAATATATATATATAGAGAGAGAGAGATCAGGATAGCCATGAAAATAACAATAGATATGTGCACCAAAATGGTTAACATTGAGTAAAAGTAAGTGTGGAGGGTGAGTCATGCAGCATGTAGTAAAAAATGGGGATGGATAAAATCAACTGTTATCTATAAAACAATTTATATCCACTTCTACATTATGGCCATCAGGAGTCAAGGTTTTCATCTCATATATCCATCTAGTTTCCATTCGTGAGACCAACCTACATTTATTAGTACATCGCAAATGACTTTCAGAGTCGTCGGGTCTCTATTGTGGTAATATCTGAAGTGTTTAGAGAGTGAATGTTCCTTCAAGCCCTTTTTAATATTATAGTCATGTTCTCTGAACCTGTCTCTAAGTCTCCTTGCAGTGCGGCCAATATACTGTGTTTTTTACATGGGCATTCTAAAAGGTACACTGCATAATGACTATTACAAGTTAAAAATGTGGTAATGTCATACAGTGGGGCAAAAAAGTATTTAGTCAGCCACCAATTGTGCAAGTTCTCCCACTTAAGAAGATGAGAGAGGCCTGTAATTGGCATCATAGGTAGACCTCAACTATGAGAGACAAAATGAGAAAAAAAAAATCCAGACAATCACATTGGCTGATTTGGAAAGAATTTATTTGCAAATTATGGTGGAAAATAAGTATTTGGTCACCTACAAACAAGCAAGATTTCTGGCTCTCACAGACCTGTACCTTCTTCTTTAAGAGGCTCCTCTGTCCTGCACTCATTACCTGTATCAATGGCACCTGTTTGAGCTTGTTATCAGTATAAAAGACACCTGTCCACAACCTCAAACAGTCACACTCCAAACTCCACTATGGTGAAGACCAAAGAGCTGTTGAAGGACATCAGAAACAAAATTGTAGACCTGAACCAGGCTGGGAAGACTGAATCTGCAATAGGGAAGCAGCTTGGTGTGAGCAAATCAACTGTGGGAGCAATAATTAGAAAATGGAAGACATACAAGACCACTGATAATCTCCCTCGATCTGGGGCTCCATGCAAGATCTCACCCCGTGGGGTCAAAATGATAACAAGAACGGTAAGCAAAAATCCCAGGACCACACGGGGGGACCTAGTGAATGACCTGCAGAGATCTGGGACCAACGTAAAAAAGACTACCATCAGTAACACACTACGCCGCCAGGGACTCAGATCCTGCAGTGCCAGACGTGTCCCCCTGCTTAAGCCAGTACATGTCCGGGCCCGTCTGAAGTTTGCTAGAGAGCATTTGGATGATCCAGAAGAGGATTGGGAGAATGTCATATGGTCAGATGAAACCAAAATAGAACTGTTTGGTAGAAACACAACTCGTCGTGTTTGGAGGAGAGAGAATGTTGAGTTGCATCCAAATAACACCATACCTACTGTGAAGCATGGGGGTGGCAACATCATGCTTTGGGGCTGTTTT
Source organism: Staurois parvus (assembly GCA_951230385.1). Taxonomy (NCBI): domain Eukaryota; kingdom Metazoa; phylum Chordata; class Amphibia; order Anura; family Ranidae; genus Staurois; species Staurois parvus. The sequence continues at coordinate 15,389 of CATNWA010001058.1, read as the reverse complement.
TCCGCAAAGGGACCAGGACGACTGATCCATGTACAGGACAGAATGAATGGGGCCATGTATTGTGAGATTTTGAGTGCAAACCTCCTTCCATCAGCAAGGGCATTGAAGATGAAACGTGGCTGGGTCTTCCAACATGACAGTGATCCCAAACATACCACCCAGGTAACGAAGGAGTGGCTTCGTAAGAAGCATTTCAAGGTCCTGGAGTGTCCTAGCCAGTCCCCAGATCTCAACCCCATAGAAAACCTTTGGAGGGAGTTGAAAGTCCGTGTTGCCCAGCGACAGCCCCAAAACATCACTGCTCTAGAGGAGATCTGCATGGAGGAATGGGCCAACATACCAGCAACAGTGTGTGCCAACCTTGTGAAGACTTACAGGAAACATTTGACCTCTGTCATTGCCAACAAAGGATATATAACAAAGTATTGAGATGAACTTTTCATATTGACCAAGTACTTTTTTTCCACCATAATTTGCAAATACATCCTTTCCAAATCAGCCAATGTAATTGTCTGGATTTTTTTTCTCATTTTGTCTCTCATAGTTGAGGTCTACCTATGATGCCAATTACAGACCTCTCTCATCTTTTTAAGTGGGAGAACTTGCACTATTGGTGGATGACTAAATACTTTTTTGCCCCACTGTATTTCCTTCCAGTCTTGGAAGATTTATTTATTTATTTCAGGTACTTATATAGCACCGTCAATTTATGCAGCGCTTTCCATACATATTGTACATTCACATCAGTCCCTAACCCTCAAGGGGCGTACAATCTAAAGTCCCTTACATAAATTCATACACATACTAGGGACAATTTAGACAGGAGCCAATTAACCTACCAGCATGTCCTTGGAGTGTGAGAGGAAACCGGAGTGCCCGGAGGAAAACCACGCAGGCACAGGGAGAACATGTAAACTCCAGGCAGGTGGTGCCGTGGTTGGGATTTGAACTGACGACCCTAGTACTGCCAGGTGGAAGTGCTAACCATTTAGCCACTGTGCTGATGTAAACGACTCAATTTTTCTATTATATGTTCCACTTTGTCTGCATATGACGCACTTATTGCACGGATAAATGCCCTTCATATTTGCAAAAAATGTAGTTTTTGGGGGAGGATCTGTGATGTTAGGGGAAATCTTGTTCATGAGTGTAGGAGCCTTTCTAAACACAATTTCAGGTCTATCAGGTAAGGCTCTCGATAAGACAGGGTCAGCTTTTGAAATATCCTAGTTTTTCTTAACGATGTTACTAACAGTTTTGTGCTGTATAGTGAAAGATGTGACAAATGGGCAGAATTTATTATCCTTATGTGTGATAGAATTAGATAGCATAGAGTCTTGATTCATATTTACCACATTGTCCATCTCTAAATCCAGGGTTTCTTTATTGTATCCCTTCTCAACAAATCTTTGTTTGAGAATGGCAACTTTGCTGTGATAAGTATTAATATCTTCACAGTTTCTCTTCTCACCCTCATGAACTGGCCCTTAGGTATGTTGGCCAGCCATGAGGGATGGTGACAGCTGTCAACTGGAATGTAGCTATTCCTTTCTGTCATCTTAAATTAAGCCTCTGATATTAAATTACCTCCTTTGTTAACCAATGTTATATCCAAAAAAATGATTTCAGTGGTACTGTAGATAAATGAGAGTTGAATGTTAAGGTTGTTATTATTCAATGTCCCAAAAAAAAATAACCAGTGCTTCTTCATCTTGTGGCCATAGGAGGAGGATGTCGTCTATGTACCTTTTATAGAATAGGAGTTTCTGCCACTCCCTCAAATAAATCATATCCTCCTCCCACCTGGCCATGAACAGATTGGCCAGGCTGGGAGCAGATTTTGCCCCCATGGCTACTTCCCTAGTTTGCAGATATAATTTTTTGTCAAACCAAAAGTAGTTCTTTTGCATTGCAAAATCAAGTAAATCTAAAATAAATGACTTATGTGGTGTGGAGATATTATCTGTCGTGTTGAGATAGTAATCCTCTGCAGACATGCCATCCTTATGGTTTATGTTGCTATATAAAGAGGCAACGTCTGCAGTTACCAAAAAGGTTAACTGGTCAGAATTCCATGTAAGGTTCCTAGTTTCATTTAACACTTGCTTTGTATCCTTTAGGTACAATGGTGTGGTTAGGACTAGTGGTTGTAAATAATGGTCTATGTACTGACCAATTCTGGAACATAAAGACCCTATCCCACTTACTACGGGTCGTCCAGGTGGGTTGGTAGGGTCTTTATGAACTTTAGGAAGACAATATAGGACTGGGAGTCTGGGGGTCTTTGGAAAATCTTTTTCCTTCTTGCTAATAATGTTACTATCAAAACCCTTATTAATTCATTAATTTTGAGGGAACATTTATATGCAGCAAGAGGGTCCTTCAGTAGTATCAAGTATGTATTCTTATCATCCAGAATTCTATGGACTTCCTTCATGTAGTCTGTTTTATTTAAAACAACAACCCCACCACCTCCCTTATTGGCAGGTCTTATCACAAGATCTTTCTTCTCCAATAAAATGTTCAATCCTGCATCTATACCTTTTTGGGCTATATTGCCGTTTTATTTTGATCAACTCCATGTCTTTCAGCATCATTTCCTTAAAGATGTTTATATACGATTGAGTCTGTGACATCAATGTCTTTGACTCCAGATCACACATATAGCGCTTAGGATGATCCGTTTGCATTATCTAATTCCGTGTTATGTGGAAAATGGGCTGTTAGCTTGTTCCTTGTTGTAATGACCCACGAGAAAATGGTGCCCGCTGTTCCACGCATGCGCAATTGGCGTGGATCGTCTGCAAAATGGCACCCTCGGTCCCACTCATGCGCACTTGGCGTTGATGAAAAAATGGCACCTACTTAATTGGGATTAGCGTCCAACCACTATAAATAGATTCACATTGATGTTCGGCTGCTATGGCACACCCCTTTTGATAATGTACGTCTTGTACAAAACACGTTAAGGAGGAGCCCCGCACACCGTGATGTCACGCCGCCGGATCATGACAGCCATCTATGAAACCCAGCTGGTTAGTGCACTAAGCAGCTTTTATGCTGCATGTATTTACTTGAGGATCTAATTACTCTTACCACCAACCCTTTCTTGACCCATGGGGTATCTTTAAATGTGTGTTCATTTACCTTTTTTACACTACTAAATAAACTTAATTGTATGTGAAATACTACACTATGGGCACCATTTTTTTCTTTGTACCAAGCACTTAATCCCCCAGGAACCCAAGGTGACCATCCCAGGGCCCAGAGGAGAGATGCCTTTAGCAGACCCTCACCGCTGCTCTAAAGGGGACCTCTAGAAGTGATACTTCATTGTCTTTATCCTTAAGAAGAGGTTATCCACTCCAGGCTGCATCCTTCCCAGGACAGAGGGGACCTCAGGCTTATTTGGATTGCATAGATTTGAACTGGACCAAGTGTGGGTCTGGGCTCAGTAACTCTTTCTTTGCAGTATAAAGAAGGTGGCAGAGGAAAGATAGAGAGTCTGCAAGAATATGAAGTGTTGCAGAATGAAGAGGGAGTGGTGCCATCAGTGCTGGCTGTAACTCCCCCAAAGGAATATCCATAATTTGGCCTGGGATGAGCTACAACCAGCACTGAAAAAATTGTATTTTATTTGAAAAATCATTGCAGAGATTTGAATTGGACCAAGTGCTATGTGCCTTGGTTCCCCCAGCGGGTTCAACAAGGGTTTTGCATTTCTGGTGACACTTCTTCTTGAAGACCCAACTCCAGCCTAAATATATTGTTTTACATTTCTGCAGAGAAAAAAATGGGCCTTTACTGTTTTTATTGCCTTCTGTGGTCTTGTTGGGAAGATTGACAGCTAGCAAAAAAAAATATTTTATTTTCTTCCATAGATCTAAAAGTAGTTTTGGCATTAAAGTAGAACTATAGGCAATACTTTTTTTCATTTTGGATAGAGCAAGGGAGAGTTATAACCTCTGTGTCACAATTTTGTTTGTCTTCTTTGTCCCATTGTGGAGATTTCCTTTCATTTCCTGTCCTGTAGCCAAACAGGAAGTGAGAGGAAATCCCTGAAAATTAACAGAATTCCTTGGGGACCCCCTATGTCACCAGAACTAGTGTCCCCATTGTAAGATTTTATATCCATTACTTTTCTGGAGACAACCCAAAATTTGGGATTTTATTTTACTTTCACTTTTGATGATACTGGTAAACAGAACAAATAGAGAAGGTGAATCTCCCTAACGGGGGCACAGACAGCAATAAAAACTGACAGGGGTTCTAATCCCTCTTCACTCTATTCAAAACTAAAAAAAAAACAGTTTTGCCTTTAGTTATACTGTAAGGGACTCATAAACACAAAATGGAGGAACATCCAGCCCTTCTTCATCATTTACTGGAGGACAGTGGGTGTATTTAAGACCTAGCTGACACCAAGCAGTACCAGCTAGTCAGTTGGTGTCTGCAAAGGCTGCAGACTGTGAAAAGATGTTTGTTCTTTTTTTTTTGTACCTGACCAGATGGCACAATGGTCATCTCACATTTATGGGCACCTATACAATTGTTGATTGATTCTCTGGGATCACTTGTAAATTATTTGTTGGTTTCCACTGAATTGCAAGTTGATGTCCATATCCGCTAATCCTTGTTTTCCACTAAGTCGTGTGAGTTTCTATAAAGCTGCAATAAATGCAGAAGTGGCACCACCACTGACATTTTATTCCACTGAAATGGGTGTAAAGAGTTTTTTTACAAACTTTGTTATGTAAAGCTTGAAAAAAGTCTTCAGAACAAAGCATTGCCTGATGGAACAACTGAGAATGGAAAATCATTCTGCATCTGCTAACAGCATATCAGTGGTAATAAAGAATATTTGTGGACAGGGGCAGACTGACAACTCATGGGGCCCCCGGGCAGTAAGAGATAGGGCCCCCTGTGTCTGTGTTGTTCTCTTTTTGACGCATATTGTGCTTGCTGCATTGCATACATGTGATATTTATATCCATAGTACAATTTTTGGATTCCCTGATTGGGATTCACCATAATGGTATTGTTCTATTTATAATATTCTATATTATGGTATGCCTATGGTATAATTTTTGGATACACCTCTTTTGGGAAGTGTTCACCTACAGTTGCAAGAAAAAGTATGTGAACCCCTTGGGATTACGTGGAGTTTTGCATGAATTGGGCATAAAATGTGCTCTGAACGTCATCTAAGTCACAACAATAGAAGAACACAGTCTGCTGAACATAATACTACACAAACATTAGATGTTGCCATGGTTTAATTGCACATAACATGTAAACATTCACAGTGCAGGGAGGAAAAAGTATGTGAGGCCCTAGCTTAATGACTTCTCCCAGAGCTAATTGGAGCCAGGAGTGAGCCATCCTTGACTCCAATCAGTGTGATGATATTGGATGTGTTGCTGATAGCTGTCTTGCCCTTAAAAAACACACACCTGTTTTGGGTTTACTGGTTTCAAGAAGCACTGTCTGATGTGAACCATGCCTCTCAGAAAAGAGCTCTCAGAAGACCTACGATCAAGAATTGTTGACTTGCATGAAGCTGGAAAGGGTTACAAAAGTATCTCCAAAAGCCTTGATGTTCATGTGTCCACGGTAAGACAGACTGTCTACAAATGGAGAAAGTTTAGCACTGTTGCTACTCTCCCTAGGCGTGGTCGTCCTGTAAAAATGACTGCAAGAGCACAGCGCAGAATGCTGCATGAGGTAAAGAAGAATACCAGAGTGTCAGCTAAAGACCTACAGAAATCTCTGGCACATGCTAATATTTTTGTTGACACATCTACAATAAGGAAAACATTAAACAAGAATGGAGTACATGGGAGGACACCACGGAGGAAGCCATTGCTGTCCAAAAAGAATATTGCAGCACGTTTGAAGTTTGCAAAAGAGCACCTGGATGTTCCACAGCACTACTGGCAAAATATACTGTGGACAGATGAAACCAAGATTGAGTTGTTTGGGAAGAACACACAACACTATGTGTGGAGAAAAAAAGGCAGAGCATGCCAACATCAAAACCTCATCCCCACTGTAAAACATGGCGGAGGGAGCATCATGGTTTGGGGCTGCTTTGCTGCCTCAGGGCCTGGACGGATTGTTGTCATTGATGGGAAAATGAATTCCAGAGTTTATCAAGACATTTTGCAGGAAAACGTACGACCATCTGTCCGCCAACTGAAGCTCCGCAGAGGATGGGTGATGCAACAGGACAATGACCCAAAGCATACAAGTAATTCAACAAAACAATGGCTGCAACAGCACAGAATACGCTTTCTGGAGTGGCCCAGTCAGAGTCCTGACCTCAACCCGATTGAAATGCTTTGGCATGACCTTAAGAGAGCGATTCACACCAGACATCCCAAGAATATTCCTACACTGAAACAGTTTTGTGAAGAGGAGTGGTCCAAAATTACTCCAGATCATTGTGCAGGTCTGATCTGCAACTACAGGAAACGTTTGGTTGAGGTTATTGCTGCCAAAGGAGGGTCAACCAGTTATTAAGTCCAAAGGTTCACATACTTTTTCCTCCCTGCACTGTGAATGTTTACATGTTATGTGCAATTAAACCATGGCAACATCTAATGTTTTTGTAGTATTATGTTCAGCAGACTGTGTTCTTCTATTGTTGTGACTTAGATGACGTTCAGAGCACATTTTATGCCCAATTCATGCAAAACTCCACGTAATCCCAAGGGGTTCACATACTTTTTCTTGCAACTGTATGTGTCTGTGCTACAGGGACATTAGACTCCTGCAGTCATTTTTTTCTGTTGCACATGCATTTAGACCGGTCTTGGTGTCATTTTATATGGTTTTTAGGTCTGTGTGTATTGTCTCATACTGAGGTGATGGTAAACCAGGGCGAATGCCCATATGTCATATTTATATATGTGTAATAAAGCATAATTTTTGGAAATTTTTTCTGAGTGTCACGTTCTGTTCATAATGTAGCCGCTTTTTCTGTGAATTTCTTTTCACAAATCCCCTTTTTTTGGACCCCCTGTGTCTCCGCCTACTCTCACAATGTGGAAGTGATAAAATAGCCCATCAGTATAGCTGTGATCCTAGTGCTGTAGGATTCCGTCTGGTGGGGTGCTAACCGCTGTAGATGGTAGAGGGGATCCCTCTACCATCTACAGCGGTTAGCACCCCACTGGACAGAATCCTGCAGGAAAAGGATCACGGCTATACTGATGGGCTATTTTATCACTTCCACATTGTGAGTTTTGTCATTTGTGGCTTATTAAATATCTTTTTATACTGCACTTAGAAGGCGCCTCTCATTCTTTCCTTATTATGTATATAGAGTTGGTTCATTCTGGGACAGCTGCCACCTAAAGTGGTTACCAACTACAGACTTTATTGGGACTTATGGACTAGTTACAATATACAGTAGTGCGCTGATATTTCTTTTTTACCCTGGTACGGTTCAGGAGGAGGGGGACATGCTCGCTTGTCCCCCCCACCTTTCCTGACCTGCTGGGCTGCATGCTCGGATTAGGGTCTGGTATGGATTCTGGGGGGGACCCCACAACATTTTTTTTACATTTTGGCGTGGGGGTCCCCCTCAAAATCCATATCCATACCAGACCCAGAGGGCTTAGTATGGATGGAGAGAGGACCCCAAGCTGTTTTTAAATTATTTTTTTTAATTGCTGGCAATTCCTTCTTTTCCATTCAGCTGTCAGTGGGGAATCCCGCTGAAAGCTAAAACATTAACTCATGCAGTATTTTAGTAGTGTTTTTTTTTTGTGAATTCAATTTTTTTTTTTTAAAATGCTATGCGGTATCCTACCACATACTCGGATGCGGCAAGAAAGCGCTTAGTAAATGTGTGCCCAGTGAGCCTCTCACCGGGCCCCCTACTGATCCCAGGCCCTTGGGCAATGCCCAAATGCCTGAATGGCCAGTCTGCCCCTGGTTGTGGAATGCCATCAGCTTATTTGTTGAGTATGTTCCTAAAGAGATGCCTGTGCAGTCCTTGGCTGTGTTCACAAAATTCTGACACAGATCAACCCCTGCTACAGCCTCTCACCTTATGACTTGCTACAAAGTTACAATACTGAAGTCAGATCACTGCGAGAAGGGAGACTGAGAAAATGCTTCCTCCTACTTGCAGAAGACTGATGTTAACATCTCAGCCTAGGCAAGGTCACTGGCTGGAGGTCAAGGACAGTTTTTTAATGATACAAGGTAGAACTTCATCTTTTCTCATTAGAAGAGATGCTGATAACACGAGCAGAGGCAATACACAGGTCCAATTTTCATGTAACTCTTCCACAGTTGCCTATTAGAAACAGGGGTCACATTTACCCCCTTCCTGCCCAGACCAATTTCCAGCTTTCAATGCTGTCGAATTTGTTTGAATGACAATTGCGCGGTCATGCAACATTACCTATATGAAATTTTCCACATAAACAGAGCTTTTCTTTGGTGGTATTTAATAATCGCTGTGTTTTTTTTTATTTTTTAAACTATAAACAAAAACAGACCGAAAGTTTTGAAAAAAAAAGTTTTTCTTTGTTTTCTATTATAAAATTTAGCAAACAGGTACTTTTTCTCCTTCACTGAAGTGTGTTGATGAGGCCTAATTAATGGGCACTGATAGATAGCACTGATGGGCACTTATGAGGTGGCACTGGTGGGCATTGACGAGGAGGCACTGATGAGGCTGCACTGATATATGGCACTGATAGGTACAGATAGGCAGCACTGATGGGTGGCACTGATGAGGCTGCACTGATGGACGGCACTGATGGGCCCTAAGAGGCAGCAGTGACTGATGGCACTGACTGGTGGCACTGATAGATGGCACAGACTGGCGGCACTGATGGGCACAGATTGTCAGCACTGCTGGGAACGGATGGGCAGCACTGTTGGGCACTGATGGGCAGCACTGTTGGGCATTGATGGACAGCATTGTTAGTCACTTTTACAGCTGCACTGATAATCAGAGTCTCCTTTCACAGTTGCCAGTTATCGGCAGTACTTTCCTGACGCTGTGGCAGTGTGAGAAAAATACTGCCGATAACCAGCAAATGTATTTACATGGTGATCATCTGTGATTGGACATAGCTGATCACATGGTAGAAGGGTGCTGTGATTGGCCTTTTACCATGTCATGTGGTCATCTGTGTCCAAGGGACACAGCGATTACAGAGAGTGCCCAGTGCATGCTGCTGGGGTGAATGTTCTGGGAGGATGTCATATGACACCCTCTCAGACCTGGACGACCGTATTGTAGCTGTCATTCAGCTATAGCCAAGAAGTGGTTAAACAAGAATAATAAAAAAGTGCTGTTTTTACAGAAACACTTTTTTGGGCTTCCAAAAGTGAATTAGTTCTATTTCAACCCTTTTGCTGCTGGAGTCCTTTTTGTTTGTACACACATTAGACATGTGCTGAATTAAAAAAACAGTTTCATTTTGATTCATTATTTACATAATCTAATTTCATTAAATTCATTTAAATCTTATTTTCAGAATTAATTTAGTTTAGTTTTCTTTATTTGTTTTCAAATTTGATTTTAATATCCAAATTCGATCAATTAAATTCAATTCAACCGAATTTGGAAAATTCTGATCAATTTCAGAAAGTATGGAATCGGCATTGGAATTCAAATTTATTCTATTCAAAATGTTATTTTCGGAAGACTTTTTTTTTCTATTTTAGTCTCTTCTCTGCTATTGTTTTTTTCAGTTATTTATGTTCTATAAATAACTATAAATATAGAATGTTTCTATTCTATTATTTTATTTTCTAGTCTGTTATTTTCTATTCTATTCTAAAACATTCTATTCTTTTCTATTCCTTTATTTTTAATTTTATTCCATTCTTTTATTTTTTTGTTCTATTCCATTCTATTCTGTTATGTTTTACTCTTTTCTATTCTATATTGTTTTATTCTATTCTTTTTGAAATTCCAATTTCGGACAGCAGCTATATTTATGCTATTTTTGTTTCTATTCTATTCCTTTATTTTCTATTCTATTGTATTCTATTCTTTTAGTTTCTATTCTGTTCTGCTTTACTCTGTTCTTTTCTATTACTGTATATTCTTTTATTTTCTATTCTATTCCTTTAATTTCTTTTTTTTTTTTCCAAAAAAACAAAGTTTATTGAATACAAATTGCAAATCAACACACAGAAATATACAGATGAAGCGTACATAGGGCACGTAGCAAAGCATATATAGCAAACAAAAGCAAATGCAGTCCAACGCCAGATCAATCAGTGTGAATAAACTAGGCCACGACAGGGCTGTGCCTGTAATATTCAGATATACTTGTCAAATGGTTGAAATAAAGAGACGTCTGGCCTCTTACCGAAACGTCCGGAGGTAAAAAGCTGTAGAGGGGAGGAGAGTGTATGTGACGCCTGGGTAAGAGTCAATATTACAGACCGAGATAGTGGAATTGTCCAAATGCGAATGTAGGAATAACTTGTCGTGTGGACCGCAAGTGAAATAAGGGAGATGGTGCTGGCAGCATTCTCAGTAGTCTTCTTGAAGGAATGTCCAGAACGTATGTAAGTGTATGAGAGAAAAAAAGAAAAAATGAGAGAGAGGGACAGAGATAGAGAGAGAAAGATAAAGAAGAGAGAGGGAAAAGAGAAAAAAAAAAAAAAAGGGAGGGGGGAAGCACATGGGGAGGATAAAGTCAGGGAGGGGATGACCACCGAGATTGTCTTATCATCAATATGAACAGTATTCCTTTTATTTCTATTCAATTATTGTATCTTCTTTTCTATTCCTCATTGTCTTGTCTATTTTATTCTATTCTTGTTTTCCGAATTAGTTTTCAGACTAAATTTCCTTTCAATATTTTGGATTAATTTAAATTTGTTACTATTGTAATCTGGGAACTCAGATATATCCAAATCTTCAAATAACAAAAAATTAGTCCAAATTTCTATTCGGAGTTAAAAGAACCACACATGTCTAACACACATCAAATTTTAGGCCTTAAAGTATATGTAAAACCTAATCTCACCTCACCACAGACAATTCTCTTTAAAATAGAAATGAAAGGCAAAACATTTGTGTATAGATATAAAAATCTTTATACATACCTTTCCCCCCATTTTTTTTTTTAATAAAAATGTGAATGTCTTTGCAAGGGGGAGTGACAGGACAAGTCCGTTTATTGGAGGAGAGCAGGATAAGTTACCAGCATAGCTAGAGAACTGACCAGGCTGTGCTGCCATGCCTAGTGAGGTCAGTTTTAATAGGAAAGCAGAGGAACTGGCAGGAACACCAGGGATTTTTCACAAAGGAATCAATATAATGAGAATAAGATATGTTTTCATACAAGTACACGGTACATCAAGCACATATCAGGAATATGGTTTACACTAAAACCCTCAAACACTCCTAAGATGGAACCCTTAGTCTTGGAGCTCCATCCCTATGATTCTGCTCCACAAAGCTAGCTTGCTGGGCCCCGCTTCCCATCTACACCCTAGGATCGAGAATTCAGTGGGGGTTGGCCATATGGGTTTGGTCTGGTGGGACTTGTCTTACCATCTTGTTTCCTGTACAAGGGACCTGGAAACTCAACAAGGTGAGGAGTCTATTGTTGATATGGAATTGGCCACCCAAGCGGGTCAGTTAGTGAGTACACATTTTACCCAGTGTCCTCCCCAGCCTCCACTGAGTCACTATTTGCCCCACTGCTATGGGAGATATTACTGCTTCCCCTATACCACCTGACTCAGGCCCTACAGAGCTTTTTGTTAGCACTACTGATTTAAATTCCTTATGGCCACTTTTTCTGAGATGCTGTCATGCAGCCTAGCCCAAACTGCCTCACAGATCACTTCTACTAAACAGGGGGATTTACAACACATTAGCACACAGATGGAAGCCATAGAGCAGAAATTTGATCAAACAGTGTCCAGAGCCATCCAAAATATGGCCCCTATGCAGGATCTTCAGGAGCATCTCAATGCCACTTTCTCTAAAATAGATGATCTTGAGAACAGATCTCAATGCCATAATTAGAGGTCTTCCAGAGACCGTTAAAGATATCCATCCTGCAATCTGCTCCTTTATTAAATAGCTACTTCCTGACATTCCTGATCATTGTTTAGAACTTGACAGGGCTCACAGGGCCCTGCAACCTCTATGTTCAGATGGCCTTCCCTAGGGATATTGTAGTCAAGCCTCACTGCTACAAGCTGAAGGAAGAAATTATGGGAGCCTCCAGAAACGCAGAGCACTTAGCCATCAAAAGTCATCCTATACAGGTTTGTGTGGTCCTTTCTCCTACTATAACCCAGAAAAGGATCATTCTGAAGCCTTTATTGCATGCCTTGTCTCAGAAAGCAGTGAAATATTGGTGGTCCTTTCAATCCCTCCTGCAGTTTCTCTACCTGCCAGAATAAATCATATGGGTTCTCCTTGTTTACTAAGGGAGAACACCTACTTCTGCAGCTGAGACTCATTTCTAAAGATCCTTACCCATTGTCTTCTTATAGAGGCTCCAGAACATTCAAGAGGCGCTCTCCTCCAAGTTCACTTACTCCTATCTGGCAAAAATAACAACCAAAGAGGTCCTGAGAATCTTTCCTCCTTCATCTTATATTTTCATGCTGATATCAACTTTTTTTCCCCCACTGGACCTGCCTAAGGACAAACAAATTGTTTGTCGCTTTGTCCTGTTGTTTTATTATTTTAATCTTTTGTCCTCCCCACCACCTCCGTCGACCCGAAAAAAAATAGAATGCTTCGCTCTTGACTCCGCCTCCTGGCCGTCTGACAGCTGTGCCAGGATGACAGTTCTTAAATACTGTCATTATCTCACAAAGGGCGGAGTCATCCCACCCCTTGTGACATCACCATGTGCTGTGATTGGCCAAACAGTTGCACTTGGCCAACTTTGGCTAATCATAATGCACTGTCAGGACTTCAGCAAACACAAACTGCCAGTTTGAGTCGAACTTTCGTTCAACTCGAACATTATTATTATTATTATTATACAGTATTTATAAAGCGCCAATAGTTCGCTCAGCGCTGTACATTACAGAGGGAACAGAACATGTGACAGAACAATACCAATACAATGCAAAACATGAGGGGATCGAGGGCCCTGCTCTTTCGAACATGAAGCCCATCTCCATCCACTTGACATCCAGCATTGACCGAATATACAAGAATAACTATCCCCCAATTTACAAAAAAATAGGAGAAGATTTAGCATAAAGGGAAACATTTGATCTGTCCTGGTTAGGCCGAATTAATGCCATAAAAATAACTCTTTTGCCACGTATTCAGGGCTGTCTTTAAGGAGGGACAAAAAGGGGCAACTGTCCTGGGCCCAGTCATTGTTGTGGGGCCCAAAGCAGCTGCCCCATACTTGCCAACTGTCCCAGTTTACATTCCCTTTCCCCTTGAAGTCTTTATCCTGCGCTGTGTCCTGATATCTCAGTCTGAAGTGCTGTCACTTATGCCCTGTTGCCAAGTACAGATGACTCCTGTGCAGACTGAGTCAGCATTCACATCTAAATAAGTGGCGTTCATATGCAAATAGAAGCGGCATTCATATGTAAGTAGTAGTGGCAATGTGGCATTCATATTTAAATAGCGTGACAATGTGGCATTGATATGTAAATATTGGTGTCATTCATATATATATATTATGCCCCCCCTCCAAGGTTCCAGCCACCATCACCTCTGCTGAATGCTGCCCACTGGGGAGGTAAACAAAGGAATATTTGAATGTTAGAAAGTCCTGCCTGCAACTGTGATCACTGAGCCTACCATTAGCCTGTTCTGGAAATGTGCAAAGATGAGCAGAGGAGGCATGCAGAGTTAAGGTGGGGAGGAGGTTGGAGTAGAGGGGATGGGGGAGGTTTGGGGTGCAGAGGTTAGCAGGGATATTTAGGATACAAAGGTGTACTGACGGGGTGGATGAAGCAGTACGTCACGTGTAGGGCAGCTCATTCATTTTAATGGGCTGCTCTTTGCACTAGAAATGCAAAAAAAAAAAAAAAAAATTCCCTGACCCTTTTTCAAAATAATATCGAGCCACACAGTGCCACAGCACCGTGCATGTTGGTGCATGTGAAAACGTGCACGTCACCAGATTTGTGAAGGTGTCATTAACAATTAATGGCACTGCTGTGTATCTGGTAAAGGGCAACAGGTTTCTGTGGTGTCAGGAAAGCAATTTTGCATGTGTTCCCAACATGCAAAAATGTGGACTTAATGTCTCAATTACATCGGTGGCCTGTGTATATTTTCTCATTACATTGGGACATGGTGTAGCATCCTTTCATTCACACTAGTGGTCAGTGTGAATGTTCCCTTTACATTTATGGTCAGTGTAAATCCCTGCTTACTTTGGTGGTCACTGTGAATGCTCCTATTACATTAGTGGTCAGTGTAAATCCAATTTACATTGGTGGTCAGTATACAAACTCCTCTTTATATGTTGGAGTGAAATCCCCATTACCTTGGTTGTCAGTGTGAATTCTTCATTACATTGGTGGTTAGTGCAAATTCCCCCATTACCTTGATGGTTAGTGTACATTTCCGTATGTTGGTGGTATGTGCAGAATTGCCCTTACACTGGTGGTTAGTGTAAATCCCCTCTTACATCGGTCATCAGTGTAAATCCCCCCTAACTGGTGGTCAGTGTAGAAATGTCACTTCCCATACCCATCCAGCACTGCCACTGATCCCATCCACCCCAAGCACTGTCGCTGATCCCATCCTCCCACCAGCACTGTCACTCATTTCACCCCCCTTGGCACTGCCACCTAAGCCATCCCCCCACCACTGCCACTTACCCCCCCCCCCCACCACCACTACCACCACTGCCACTGATCCTATCAACCCCCCACCACTGCCACTGATACCATCAACCCCCACCACTGCCACTGATCACACCCTCCCCCCCCCAGCACTGCCACTGATCCCAGGAGTTCTGGGATCACTTGGATTTTTATCTCTATTGGTGGGTCCCCTCACCTTCTCAGTCCATGGTGTGCAGGCAGTGAGGAGATAATGCTGTAAATGGTCAAAAAACAATCAGAGACATAATTATTTGCTGCAACCTCTAGCAACCAATCAGTGAGCTGTTATGATGTGCTGTAATCTCTAGCAATCAATAAGTAAGTGGTAATGATGCACAGTAACCAATATCAACCAATCATTGAGCAGTAATAATGTGCAGTAACCTCTAGCAACCAACCACTGAACAGTAGTGATATGCTGTAATCTCTAGCAACCAATCAGTGAGCAATAATGATGTGCAGTAATCTCTAACCAATCAATATTAAAGATGGCCCTGCATGTATTCTATATCCTTTTCAACCGTTGCCAATTCCAAATGTGAAATCCAATCTACAAGGTTTCCAGGTCTAAG
>CATNWA010001057.1:0-34038 GCA_951230385.1 Staurois parvus | reverse complement strand
GACAATGACCCAAAGCGACTGAAAAAGCAACCAAAGATTTTTTTTAAGGGAAAGAAGTGGAATGTTTGCATGGCCCAAGTCAATCCCCTCCCCTAAAATCGATTGAGCTGCATTTCACTTGCTGAAAAAAAAAATAAAGGGAAAATGCCCCAAGAACAAGAGGAAAAACTAAAGACATTGCAGTAGGGGCCTGGCAAGCATCACCGGGGATAAAAAACCCAGCTTGGGATGTCTATGCGTTCCAGACTTCCGGTGAAATTTGAATGCAAAGGATTTGCAACCAAGTATTTAAAAGTGAAAGTTTGTTTTATGATTATTATTCAGTCCCAATTACTTTTTGGTCCCTTAACAAGTGGGAGGCACATATGCAAACTGTTGTATTTTCTTACAACCGTTCACGCTGATTTTGGATGTAAATACCCTCAAATTAAAGGCTGGACCAGTCGCAGTTTTAAAGCAACATCTTGTTTGTTTCATTTCAAATCCATTGTGGTGGTGGATAGAGCGCAAATATGTTAGAATTGTGTTGATGTCCCATTAATAGTTATGGGACCTGACTGTATATATACACACACTACACACACATATATAACCATATACACCACACACACGTTCTGTGTGTGTGTATGTATGTAAATTGATATAATTTGTAGTTGTATTTTAGCTCGTTTACCTCGGAGTTTCTGCTCTATTTAACAGACCTGTGTTTCTGCAATAGGGAGTGTCTAAAGTCTGATGAGAAAGGTTGACCCAGCACAATCATGATAGAAAGTTGCGCAGTTCAATAACTGGTTCAACTGGTGTGGAATAACTGTCGGCATGGTGGCCAGCTTGGCCACATATACTGGTTCAGGTGAGGATGTGGGCTCCCCGTGCAAAGCTTGTCCATTTTTTTAATTTTATTTTTTTTAAGAATTTTTCTGAAATAAGACTCGGAGCTATTCCAGGGTGCCTGGTAATATGTTGGACCCCCACGTGTGGATATAACAAATTTTCCCCTTGTGCTGTTTTGAGGAAGCCATGCGTGGTTCACGGTACATGCCCTGATTCTGCTTGCCTTGCTTTAGAGTAGACAGAGAACTAGTGATGACATCGCTGGGGGTTAAAAAGACGGAAAGCATAATATCTTTCAATGGCTATAGAGAAAAATTTGTATGAAAATGGTGAAACATTACAATGGATGTGAGAACCTCCGCAATCACTCGGATCTATATAAGCTTTTATGTTGTTAATGTGTTCAAAAAAAAAAATTGCATCCAACTTTAAAAATGTGCAGAGATCAATAAAAAAGAAAAACCTGTGTTTCAGCTGTTGGGATCCTTGTCCTTCCCTATAACAGTAGTAGACGAAGAAACTGTTTCCCTAATTATGCTCCTGCGTTGTTCCCCGTCATATGTGCTCCTGATTGAAGACACCAGTAAGACAAGTGTCTGTTGCTTCAGGAAGCTGGTCTAGTGCACCAATTGCTTTGAGTGAATGTAAGAGAGAGGGGTGGAGGAGAACCGCAGCAAAAAAAAAAATAAGTTTTTCTATGAGAAAAAAAAAAGCATGTCCCTCTTTTTGCTACACAAAGGGGGATTAACCCATTCCTGTCTAGCCTGTTATAAAATACAAAACTGGGCAGCAGCCCTGTTCTTCTAGAAGGGGATGTCTGTATGATAAAAAAAATCATGACTGATCGGGCCTCATTCGATGTTCCCCAATGGGCCACCCCTGCGCGTGATCAAGTTCTCCACTGGGCTTACATGGAGATAATAAGCCGATGACTGTACCCAGGCCACACTAATGGTACCATGTGATCGTGCTGGCCAATCACACCTGTTGTCTCTTTAGCTGCAGGGAGTTGAATGACCGCTCTTTCTCGGAGATAGAGACTATAGAGAAAGGAATAAGATAAAAAACCGGGGGTTAATTGCGTTAAAAAAAAACGGCAGTTCACTTTAGCGGATCAGCCAGTGAAGCATCCCTCATTGTATACTCTGATCCCTCTCCCTGCAAATGTCTACTTGCACACCACTCCCACTCACCCTCTACAACAGAGGACCTTCACTCATAGTAACTACTATAGGGTGACTTTTTTGAATAGCAATAAAATTCATTGGTTTAAAAAAAGATTTGTAATAATTAAAAATACACATTACAAGTAAAAAAAAATTTGAGCCTCCCACTACACAGAGCCTGTTGCGGTTCCGAATTCGATCAGCCACGTCAGAAGCATAAGCTGAATTTTCGGTATCGGCTTCAATACCAGAATTTTCATTTCGGTGACCATTTATTATTCACTTTACATATAGAGCATTCTTTTTTTGTAACACTGGAGACACAAATAATCGCATAAGTTTCACCTTTTCGAGGTGTTACAAACCTGTTATTTAGGGTGTCAACCCATGTTTCAGCATCCTCAGTCATGCTAGAGGGGCACCCACTGTAAAGAATTTGCAACCTGCTCCACCCACATAGCCGTGCCTTCATTCAGAGTTCTGTGAATGAATGAACTACAACAGCCGTGTGCCATTGCAGAAGACTGCTAACTTAGCACGCAATGAACTGTAGGGTGCTGAAACATTTTGTAGTTTATTTGATCTTCCTAGCCGTTCAGTAACTGCCTGCCCATAGGATGTACGAGAGACTAGACATACTGATCGACTGAGAGTCTGCACAGGATCCTAGCAAATGCACCCGCTAATAACTGCACAGAAGATCACGGGTATAATGCTCTGCAGTTCCTTAGGAAAAAGAAAAACTACTAAAATAAATGCACATTTTTTTCACTTGCAAAAAAATGTTTTTAATTTATATATCTAACATGGAAAGTTAAAATCCTTTGCCTTCTGATACAGAAAGGCATCTCATAGAAGATAATCATAAAAGCTGTGAAAAATGTGGAATAAATGATACACTGTAAGGTATCGCAGTTGTAGTTAGCTAATTATTACATTAAATTTTTTAACCACCTAAAGCTGTGGAAGATTTTACCCTTTTGATGGCCAGGAAGCCATTATGGCTATTTAGCACTGCGCTAATTTAACTGGGGGGTAAACTGTGCAGTCATCCAACCATTGCACACTGCCAAACAAAATGTAAGCACATTATTTTCCACACAAATAGAGCTTTCTTTTGGTGGTATTTTGATCACCACTGGGTTTTTTTTTTTTATTATTTTATTTTATAACTGAAAAAAAAAAGACTGAAAATTTTGGAGGAATAGATACATATCTGTTTTCTTACTTTTTGTTACAGAAAATTGTATTTTAAACATAAATTGTAAAGCAAAATGTTTTTTGCTACATTGTCTTTGGGTGAAAAAATGAAATCCCCAATAAATGTATATTAATCAGTTTGTGGTGGAATAATTATAACATCTACAACTATGGTGTAAATATATCCTGGAAATATTTATGTATTTATTTTACACTAATAAATGGCAGTGTATCCAATAACGGCTTAAAGGACTGTGATAGTGCGGGGACGGCAGTCCCTGACACTAAATGATAGGGGGGGGGGTGAATTGACTGACATCTCCAGTGGACACTAAAAATACAAGTGATCAGTTCTAATAATATTAAATCTCTTATTATTGTAAGCTCTATCAAGCAGGGCCCCTTTGATTCTTCTTGTACCGATTAACTGTAATGTCTGCCTTTGTTTTGTAAAGCGCTGCCACAAACTGTCGGCGCTATATAAATCCTGTATTATATAGTATACTGTCACTGTACTAATGACACTGGCTCGGAAGGGGTAAACATTTAGGGGCAATCAAAAAGGTAATACTCCTAGAAATTTACAATGTTTACTACACAATGTGCTGGTTTTTACTCCCTGCTTTGCAGGGAGAAAAAAAACAGCACATTACTGCTGTCTGTAGACAGTCATTCGTCTGTATTACTTCTGTCATAAGCTCATTTAATAAATCAGCTGGTCCCGGCCAGAATAATCATTGGCTGGGGACCACGCTGATCGGTTCATGCTGTAGTGAATGACAGCTACACCCGGGGGCAGCTGGCGCATGTGCACGCACCCCCCTCACCCTACTAAAGCACGTTACATGTATGTGATTTAGTGCAGTGGGACCACGCTGCTGCAGTTTAAGTGTGGTGGGTGGGTCCTGAAATGGGTTAAGCTATATACATTCTAAATATATTGAATTATAAAAGGCTATTAATCCAGGGAATATACAAAATTGCTTTTTTTGAGATTCAGAAGCAATTATTTGCTTCTGTTGGAGCAAATTGGACCAGGCTTTATAAGTGTTTTTTGCTTTACCTTTGGCTTGTCTTGTGGGTAGTAGAATTATTTTAAATAGAGATTTTTGGTTTATTTTGTTCTATTTATGAAATAATGTAGTGAGCGCTCTAAAAGAAGTCAGCAGCTGGAAACACATTAGGCAACCATAATGCCTTAAACATAAACAATCAATCTTAAATAATAAAGTGCAGCGCTAAGAAGGATGAAAAGTCAATAGGGGTGATAATCTAGTATCACAATGGTAAACTGTAGAGATACGGATTCCCACGTCCTCAGCACTCTTGTCAGAGTAACAGAAATGCGCTCTCACCCGGAAACGCATGGGTTATGCGCATGTGTGATTATGCATCACGGGGCAATGGGTACATCAGAATCCAGGCAGCCAGGCGTCTCCCTCACGGTGGGTCATCACAGACTCCTATAACAGGTCCGGGGGATCCCCTTAAGGTAAGCCAGGTGTTTCAGGAGAAACCTCCTCTCAGGATGGCAAAGTGCTTTCTCTATGGGAGTGAAAGCTCCAGACAAGAGCCCCAGAAAACAAAGTTGCCAAATGCCCAAAAATAGTGTAGTATGTCCAAAACTCTGGTTTATTTATTAAAAAAACAGCAGCAGGGCAGTATGCATATTAGTACATCATGGATATGGTGAAAAGCATAGAGTAAAAGATTGCAGTACTGACCCCAATAGTATAGACCGCCGGGCCTCCTCGTGGCTCCGGCGCGTGACGTCATTCACCCGCCGGAGCCACGAGGAGGCCCGGCGGTCTATTACTATTGGGGGTCAAGTACTGCATCTTTTACTCTATGCTTTTCACCATATCCATGATGTACTATATTGCATACTGCCCTGCTGCTGTTTTTATAAATAAAACCAGGGTTTTTGGACATACTACACTTATTTTGGGCATTTGTTGTTCTGGGGCTCTGTCTGGAGCTTTCACTCCCCCCATAGAGAAAGCACTTTTGCCATCCTGAGAGGAGGTTTTCTCCTGAAACACCTGGCTTACCTTAAGGGATCCCCGGACCTGTCCCTTATTAGGAGTCTGTGATTGACCCACCGGGCGTGAGGGAGACGCCTGGCTGCCTGGATTCTGATGTACCCATTGCCCGTGATGCATAATCACACATGCGCATAACCCATGCGTTTCCGGTGAGTGACGGGGCATTTCTGTTACTCTGACAGAGTGGAGGCCGTGGGTTAATCCGTATCTCTACAGTTTACCATTGTGATACTAGATTATCACCCTATTGACTTTTCATCCTTTCTTAGCGCTGCACTTTATTTTGTTCTATTGGTTGAACCCAATGGACTTGTCTTTTTCTTTTTTTTTTTTTCTATATTTTTTCTTTTTTTTGCTCCAATAACCTAACTATGGAACATGGAAAGGTACATAACTTGTGGAGTGAACTCTGTTACAAAAAAAAAAAAAAAGACAAAAACACTGCAAAGTTGAGCAAACAATATAATAAAACCTAGAGTTGTAAGCTCTGATGAGCAGGGCCCTCTCGTTTCCTCCTGTACCAAATTGTAGTGTATGTAACTGTACTGTCTGCCTTCATTTTGTAAAGCGCTCGCGCAAACTGTTGGCGCTATATAAATCCTGTATAATAATAATGTAAGCGTGTTTTCTTGTGAATGGGCAGGGCATCACACAAACCCACACACTGCCCCCCACCCCCCCACCCCACCAACGCACACAAACCCACCAACCATCCCCGCCGTCACAACAAAACACATCTGAGTGCCTGGGAGCCCCGGTGTCGGACGTGTTTTCCTGTAAGTGTATAGCAGCTGGATACGACGGGGAATCTGGTACCTGCAGAGACTGTGCAACCATAACCACAGCCAGGACATGTGTAGGGGACATCCTCTATCCCTTTTCCAGCCAGAGATATGACCACAATGGCAGTCCACGCACATCCACCAAGACCGCTGTAACAGATGTACTTCTACATACCACTGGCCGCTGTTACAAGGACAGCAGTAGGATTTGACCACAGTTGGTTTCGTTGAAGGTTTTTGTACTTTACTGTGTAAGATAAATGAGTATTAGACTAAGTTACCCGGATTGGAATTGTTACAAAAAATAATAAAGATGTAATAATTAACAATGCAGTGAGATTTTCTCTGGTTTGCTGGGTCAATCTGGATCCACTTTTTGTGGATCCAGGGTTATGGACCTACTCATCTGGTATTTTTGCTGGGTTTCAACATCACACAAAAAGATCACTCTGAAGAGGACCGGTCATACACAAAACTGTATGAATCATCTGGTAAAAGCTGCTGGTCTTGGATGGTCTTCCTACATAGTATTTCTGGGTGCAGTGAGACTAAACCCATCACCTCTTGTCACCCACGTAATGCAGATGTGTGGCAGCAAAGAGGGTGGGCTTTATTGCCTACATGCCACAAATATGCAGCCATATTTCTCTGCCGAGATTTATTCCCAGCACCTCGAGACTAAAAGCTGTCAAACTCCATTCTGGTCTAGTAATCATGGGGAGGCTGGTGGGACCAGCTTTCAATCATGTGACCACATTGACAGCCAGAATGTTCCTTGTAAAAAAGTGCTGTACAATCCAAACACACCTACACGTTCCTGCATTAAACCTTTGTGTGTGATAAGTGGGATGCTGCAGGTGTTGTTCCTATTTCAGAGAGTAGGGAGCAGGGGCGGACTGACAACTCATGGGGCCCCAGGGCAATAGGGGATCATGGGGCCCCTGTGTCCTTGCCCAAACTCAAAAAAGCCTATGAAAAAGGTACCAGGGGCATCTCATGGGGATCCCTACACTGACTGGACCCGGGCAGTGCCCGAGTTTCCAAATAGTCTGCCCCTGGTAGGGAGGTATGTACAGGTGATTGGATGGGAGTATACAGGTGAGGAATGGCGTATACAAGTGCTGAATGGGAGAGGTATACATATGTACAAGCAGGGTTTAGAGCCAATGGTTGGCTCTTGTAAAAAGCAATCTGAGTTTGACTAAACTAGCCGCTGGACCACTTTTACAAGCGAGCAGGAGATTGGGAAGCCTCCTTCCTCGGGCGGTCCTTTCCTCCCCGGTTGTCCATAGAGGCATACAAAGACCAAAACCACTCTAACCTCTATGATATAGGCAACAGGAAGCGGGTGAGCATACATCCCTTGCGGTTCTGCCGGACGTAATCGGTGCCATTTTTACAAATGGAAAGAATTTGATTGCCACTCATCTTGGTGTGATCAGATGCGGTTAAGGGCAGAGGAGGGATCTGGGGTCTTATTGACCCCTAATCTCTCTCCCTAAAGAGTACCTGGCACATGCTTATTGCTGTCACAAGGGATGTTTACATTTCTTGTGACAGCAATAAAAGTGATAGAAAAATTTACAAATGTGTCAGTGTAAAAAAAAATAAAATAAATTTAAAGCACCCCCATGCACTGATGATCAGTGTGCCCTGATGATTCAGTGTAGCCCTAGCAGTGCCACCTGTCAGTGTCCATCAGCGCCAGCTCTCAGTGCTCATCCATGCCACCTGCCAGTGCCTAACAGTGCACATCAATGCCAAATATCAGTGCCCATCTGAGCTGCCTTTCAGTGTCACCCATCAGTGCCATATCAATGCCAGTCAGTGCCGCCTAACAGTGCCAGTCAGTGCCGCCTAACAGTGCCAGTCAGTGCCACCTATCAGTGCCGCCTAACAGTGCCAGTCAATGCCACCTATCCGTGCCATATATGAGTGCTGCCTTTCAGTGCCCATCAGTGATGCCTGTCAATGCCCATCAGTGCCACCTACTGAAAGGAATTGGCTCTTCTCGTTCCTTTCTGTAGCCACTGACCCCCATCAGTCCCTGGCCTTGATCAGTGTCTGTCCTCAGGCCTGGAGCCCCCTTTGAGACACAGGAAAATGCACACAGACACAAGGTGGGTATCTAGAAGGAACTGAATTTATTCTTCCGATGTTTAAACTTATATATGAAACTTAAAACAATACATGGAAATATAAGAACCAATCAATTGACAGATATTCCCCACTATCTCTGACCTGTGGGTTCCTTATTGTGAAAATTATATTCCCTTGGCCTTGTGCTATAGAGATTCTTTGATAGGTGCCTATGTCCTCTAGGGGAATTCTAGCTGATTGGGTCTCCCATTTATGAGGGTCTGTTGTCCACCATATATTCTCCCAGTAACCACAGGGCTTATTCCTCCCACACATGTATACATTATAAGGTCCAATATCAATAAGTAACTTTAGTCGGGTCAAACACACCTGGTTTTTAGTCAGAGTAAAACACTATGGTCTGATTTACATCCTCAGTAGTCAAGACTGGTGTTTCCTGTACCCCCCATCACTTATCTTGTACAAAGGGACATTCTTCTCATCCTTCTCTTAGTGCGGGTTAGACTTCGTTTCTTTCTGACATAGAATGTTGTTGTACTATGGTTTTGTGTGTGCACTGGTTCTGCTTATAAGGTCCAATTATCTGGGGTCACTAGCTTTTGGATGGAGGTATTACATATACTCTTAATCACTCCATAAATCAATCTGGGTGATAAATGCAGTTAGTTATTGTCCATACTGGGAGGAACACAGTCAGGGTTGCTAGTATGAGGAAAGCAAAATGTCTGCCCAGAGTTCTGTGAGAGCATCAGAAAGGTCATCTTCTTCAAAGACTTTTACACCAGCTTCACTTCCTTTTTTCTTCTTCTGTATCTGTGTCTTTG
This sequence comes from Staurois parvus, assembly GCA_951230385.1. Lineage (NCBI taxonomy): Eukaryota > Metazoa > Chordata > Amphibia > Anura > Ranidae > Staurois > Staurois parvus. Next base: position 25,087 of record CATNWA010001057.1, on the reverse strand, counting down.
CCTTTGTCTTGCTTCTTAGGGGCTTGGTTCACCCTTTTTACACGGCTGGCATGGATCCAGGCCTTGGAATCCTCAGTCAGGACAGCGGTCCTGTGACAGCGATCACAGAAGTGGGGGGCCCAAAGGGATACTCTTGCTTCCGATTCCTATGGAGGGCTTGTATCACCACACAGGTCCCCGACTTGGAAAGAGTGAGTTGGTTCCTGTGAAGAAAGAAGAAAGGTGCGAGCAACATTTCTTTCAACCTTGTCCAAAGTTTCAATAAGTTTTCTCACATATTCCTCCTGAATCAATTCCAAATCCCCTCTTTCTACCATGAGTGGCTGTCTGGCCCAGGGAGTGGGAAAGGGCCTACCCATTAGAACCTCAAAGGGGGAGTAACCTGTCTTTTTAGAAGGAGTCATCCTTACCTCTGCCAAGACTGCAGGCAGTACTTTCTTCTTCCAGTTTGCATAGGTACCTCCAGTAGCTTTCCTAATTTTATCCTTGATGGTCCTATTCATCCTTTCCCACTATACCTGAGCTCTGAGGGTGTAAGGAATGTGAAACTTCCACTCAATTTTGAGTGTTTTTTCACCAAATCCTGACATACCTTGGCCACAAATGGCTGGACCGTTGTCAGATTAATCTGGAGTGGACATCCCCACCTGGGAATAATTTCCCGTGTAAGGATCCTCACTACAGTTTGGGCATCTTCTTTTGTGGTTACAAAGCTTTCTACCCAGCAGCTAAACATGTCCACAATTGCCAAAAGATATTCTTGTCTTTTTCCTTCCTTTGGCATGTGTGTAAAATAATACCTGTAGGTGGGTAAAAGGTGTTGATGGGTATGTCAGGTGTTCATGTCTTGCCCTGTGAGGATTGTTTGGGTTATTCCTTATGCATGTAATGCATCTAGACACATATGATTTTACCAAAGAGGAAGGCCAGGAATGAAAAAAATCATTATCCAGCAGTTCACATGTAACCTGCCATCCCCTGTGACCTACTCCATGATACTGTTGAGATGAACAGAGGTGCACTGGCCTTTGGAATGCATGGTCTCCCCTCTGTGACACAAAGTCCAGTTTGTGGATCTTGGTCACACCAGCTGCATTCCACTGCTTTAATATCTTCTGAGGTAGCATATGTCTGTAAATCCTGCAATGTTTGATCCAACAGTGGCATTTTCAGGGGTGAGCATTGGCATCTGGATCATGGCAGGCTGGGTAAGGGCCGCCTCTTTTTGCTACTTTGTCAGCTAAAGCATTTCCCTTTGCAATATCAGTTTGTTCATTTGTGTGTGCCCTACAGTGTAGGATAGCAAGGGATCTTGGCAGTTGTATGGCTTTGAGTAAAGCCTTCACCAGAGATGAATGTGAGATGGATTTTCCATCTTGCTGCAATGAATCCTCTCTTTTCCCAAATTATTCCAAAAAATCGTGGCACACTCCAAACTCATATCTGGAATCTGTGTAAATATTTACATCCTGACCCTCAAAAAGCTGACATGCTCTTGTAAGGGCTATCAGTTCAGCGGCCTGAGCTGACTGGTATGGGATGGGTTTTGCTTCAAGTACTTTATCTGGCAACTGCACCACCGCATATCCTGCATGGTAAACAGTGTCAGTGGGTCTCGAGCAAGAGCCATCTACAAAAACATTCTGTGCCTCTGGAAGAGCCACAGAAGACATATCCTGTCTTGGGGAGGTGTCCTGATGAATCAATTCCAGGCAATCATGCTGTGGAACAACTTCATCCTGCTCTCCCTTTAAGCCTAATAAGGCATTCAAAATTGGAGCTGGACCTGAAGTGGGAGAGGTATATTTTATTCTCAACTTAGGGTTTGACAACAGTATAACCTCATATCCACTAAGTCTCTGGGCTGACATGTGTTGGGTATGTATATTCTTGAGCAAAATAGACACATTGTGGGTAGTATGTAAGGTGGTCTCATGTCCCAGAGTGAGTGACGTAGCCATTTGGACCACCATAGCGCTTGATGCTAGTGCCCTGAGACACGCAGGCATGCCTTTGGACCTGTAACTGGAACCATTTTTGAGAAAAAAAGCAACAGGGCGGAGTTTTCCTCCATGCTCCTGGGCCAGGACCCCCTGCCATAATTTTACAATTTTCCCTAGCATACAGATGAAACATTTGATTATATGCGGGCAGAGTGTGGTGATTTGAAGACCAAGACCAGGGGCTATTAACATAGCATTTTTCAGATACACAAAAAGCATTGCACATATCATCTGACCATTTCACAAGATCTGACATTTTCTGAACCAGTGGCTTGTCTCAAAATGTTGTCATAGTAGGAACAGTCAGGTATCCATTGGCGGCAGTAACCAATCATACCAAGAAAGGTGAGTATGTCTTTCTTGGTCAATGGGCGGGGCAGACCCATAAGAGCCGCAGCTCTTTTGTGGCTGACTTTCCTTTCACCTTTTGTGAGAACAAAACCAAGGTATTCAACAGTTTTCTGACACCATTGTAGCTTTTTCTTAGACACTTTATGACCACATTCACATAACCAGTTCATGAGATCTACACTATCCCCTTGGCTGGCTGCCCGATTAACACTACAGAGAAGCAAATCATCTGCGTATTGAACCAAAACTGAACCATGGCGAGGAGTCCATGGCTTTAAGGTAGCCTGGAGGACAACAGAGTAGACCACAGGCGAATTTACATACCCTTGCGGTAACTTACACCAAGCAAGGGTCTTTCTCCTGCAATGAAACGTAAAAATTGGGCGTGTCTCCTTGGCAACAGGGATTGAAAAAAATGCATTTGTCAGATCAATCACTGTGAAAACTCAGCATCAGCTGGGATGGAGGAAATGAGTGTTGGTACATCAGGCACTATTGGGGCAATGGGAATCACAAGATCATTAATGGCCCTCAGGTCCTGCACAAATCTGTAAGAGCCGTCCGGCTTCTTAACTGGATTTATTGGGCTGTTGTATGGTGAAATCACCTCTTCAAGGACTCCTTCCTTGAGAAAGTGTTCCACCATGGGCGCTATTCCTTCCTCCTTTTCTTTTGACAAAGGGTATTGTTTGTGAAACACAGGTTGAGCCCATGGCTTCAGTGTGGCCTTATATGGAGTGCAGGAAATGGATCCCACATCCAAGGCACTTTTTGCCCAAACTTTGTCATTAATTGTTCCAGCAGGAAATGAGGGGTCTTCTTTGGTAATCATTGTCATGGCAGGGATGATTGGCATTTTGGCAGAGTGAGCCACAATACCACCTCTCTTTGTGGATTTCAAGTTGATGTTCAACTCTCCCAGGAGGTCTCTCCCTAACAAATTAACTGGACAATTGGGTATGATTCTGAATGAGTGATCTAGCAGAGTGATCCCCTGTATGGGGTCAAAAATTGGAAGAGGCGGTGTTTTATAAGTCTTGGTCAGTATCCCATTTATTCCCATGGAAGGTTCAGCATTCATTACCTCTCCCTTATAATAATCCTTACTCAGACTCGAACGAGTTGCCCCAGAGTCCAACACAAAAATGGGATTAATTTGCCCTGTATATGTAAGGATACAAGGGGTTGTTCCTTATAAGAATGAGAGACAAGCGGGAATGCTGGGATACCACCTTCTGGGCACCTTCATTTATTTTGTGATTGTGTCTGCCAAGAGATAGGAAACCTCACATTCTGCTGTGGGAGGTCCCTTTGTGGTTGGCCTGGGGAGGGGCTATGCTGGGCGTGGTCCTGAGTTTCATATGGACATTGATTTCTCCAATGATCCTCAACCCCACAGTTGAAACAACCCGTGTCCCGTCCCCTATTATTCCTCCCTCTTCCCCTAAACCGGCCTCTGCCTCGGTTATTGAAACCACCCCTTCTCTTGTACGGCAGGTTTGTGTGGGGAAAGGGATCTTCCTGAAAATGAGTGGCCACCGCCTTGGGTATCTCTAGACATCCGGCAGCATCTTTCTCAGTCAATTTCAATTGAAATTGTTCTCTGGTACAAGTGGGCCATTCAGAAATCATCTGTTTTACAGTTAACATGACACTGGGTTTTAGATTGGACAGGAAAGTCTGAATCAGTAGACTATGCATGGTGTCTTGCAATGTCAGTCCTGCCTCTTGTGTCCATGTCTCATTAAATCTTTTACAAAAATCTAACACAGTTTCTCTTGACTTTTGCTTGCAGGCTACTGCGGTAGGGAGGGAGGATCTAGATTGGAAAGCTCGTTCCATTTCTTCTGAGACCTCTCTCCACATATTGTCCCTACCATCTTCTGTGTTTAATTTATAATTTGTGGCAGTAATGTCGCCTGCTTCTAAGATGGATATGGTCCCAACAGTACCCCAATTCCAAGGGGAAGTTTGTCCCAATATTCCATCGAGGATAAGGCGCATATCCTCTTGTGTGTAATTTCTACCTTTACATGCTTTCTTCAAATAGCTCACAGTAGCCGTTGAAGAAACAGTGGGTCTTGGACAATGTTTGACAATCCTATTTATGTCTTCTATCTCAATGGGTTTCTTTAATAGATTGTCTCCTATTGTCATGAAGGGCATCTGTTGTGTATTGGAATCAATACCATATTGGGTATTATGGCGTGTGTGTGATGGACTTAGCATGTCCACTATACCTAGACTATTAGCTGCTCTGAACAGCAGAGAGCCTGAACTAGCGGATTCATCAACAAGTGAGTCATCTGCTTCAGTAGTTGAAGAAACAGCTATTCCCCCTGTCGCTCCCTGTGTGGTAGGACTTTGAACCACACCCTGGGAGTGCGCGGGAGTTTGAACTGTACTAGGCTGTGTGGTAGAAATGTGAACAGCACTAGGTATTTGAGGGGTCTGTGGAAGTGTTGGTGCTGGAGGTGCAGTGGGGTGCTGGACTGCAATGTCCGGCTAAAAAATCAATATCTTCTTCAGTAAGAGATGGATAAAGTTTTGTGGGCTGTGGGACAGGTGGGACATATGGGGGAAGGAATGGCATGAGATGGTGTGTGTGGGTCTGTCTATTTCTGACTCTAATGCATGTATTTTAGTGGCATCTACATTTCTAGCTATGGCTTTATTTTGTTTCCCAGTTTGTCTATGAAACCAGAGAGGGGCAAATTCTAACCAATTTTGTCCTCCCCTGGCCATATATTTTCTGATCCCACGCAGGGTCTCCCTCATACCATGGGAAAGCCTGTTTATCCCCCAGACAGAGACCCCTAATCATATCCATATGAAAAGTATCATTACTCCCATCACGGGGGAACGGGTCAACACTTCCATGAATTCACTCCAGTCTGCTAATTTATCCACCCAGGGGTTAACTAGATAGTAATCTGTCCCACAGATACGGGCTACATAATCTTTACATATCTCACCAACATTTGGGGGGGGAAGTTTATCCTTACTTTGACCACTTCCCATTTTTTACACTTACAAAGGTCTGTGTTACAAATCTGTCCTATAGGCTGTCCCAAAAGACAGGGGTCAACTTCCAAATGACAATTTACTTTATAAAAATAAAAATGTCTGGACTTAAGATATTTATTGGGTCTTTCTCTAGTGGTTGACCAAAAGTGGAGATTATAACCTGGATATACAATACTTCTAATAATATCTTGACTCTGACTAACTCCCACTTTTCTAACAATAAGCCTACAACACAATTTGAACAAGACATTCACATAGGCACCCAACTCCGTGTCACCATGCTATCACCTTCTCTAGGTCATCAGCCAATAAGGCCTAGCTAAAGGGGTGGTGCGTCTTACAACGGAAGTTGACAATACCTTCAGTAACCGCTGGCCCATACACTTACCACCTGGGCACTTGTGTCACACAAACAAATTATCTTATACTTCTATGCGATAGGAAGAAAAGCAAAGAGTTGCAGGACAGAACTGATCAACCCCGGACTTTTCCTGGTTTCTTCTCAGAGAAACTCTTTTCAGTCTTTTCTCATAAGAGACTTTGCAGTTCCCAAAACTGCCTCTAGTCTTTTTCCAAAAACACCTTGTGCTCCCCACAGCACTTTGCGCCTGGCCACTGGCGTCTTATGACGCTGAGTCCAGTGCTACCATAGGGCATGAGATTTCAATCAGAGCCTTACCGGCAAGACAGACTAATTGACAAAAATGACAAAAATCTTACTTACCAAAGGATGATTATCTCATCCCGGACACAAGCCCCCAATTGAGAGGAATTGGCTCCCGTTCCTCTCTGTAGCCACTGACCCCCGTCAGCCCCCTGGCCTTGATCAGTATCTGTCCTCAGGCCTGGAGCCCCCTTTGAGACACAGGAAAATGCACACAGACACAAGGTGGTATCTCAGAAGGAACTGAATTTATTCTTCCGTGTTTAAACTTATATATGAAACTTAAAACAATACATGGAAATATAAGAACCAATCAATTGACAGGTATGTATTAACCAATCAGAATATTACATACGTCAGTAATGCCCAATCATTTAGCATTTATGTTAATTATTATTATGTGCATCAAGCATTAGTATAGAAAGTAGACAACTTCCCTATTTTACGCTGGCTATAGTTATTAATACTCTTGCAACAGGAAAAAGCCCACCGCAGACTTTCAGTCTTGTGCTAGGTAGAGGAAAAAAGGAAGTTACATCTGAAGGGAAAAGAGGAACCTCAGACTCTTATCGAAAGTAAGAAACAGTCTTAAAACACAAATTCATCTTTAAGTACTGACATAAGTCTCAAGATGGATACTGATTCTAAGATGGAGGAGCTTTGGCTCAGAGGGACAAAATGGCGGTATAGTAATGCTGAAAGGCTAATTCCTTCACTGTGGTGCCGATTGTCTGTAACAGAGAAGAAGGATGAAAGGACCAGCCTGGCTGACTTCACCATATGGGCAGCACTGTTCACCGGCTCCCTGACTCCGCCTGATGGCAGCCATTTGGTGCCTTTTTAAAGAAGAGAAGAGAGCTTTGTGTGGGCCCCTGTAGGGTGAGGAAGGGGCTGGAGACAACCAGCTGTGGGCTCAGGCTTGGATACGTCCTCCAAATGTGTTTCCTACTTGCCCTGGCCATACTCACTGCTGGCTAGGGTGTTGGGTAGGCAGCCCGGGGATGACCTTCTCACTGATGTGTGACCCCTCCTCCCAGCTCTGTCCCTCCTTCTCCATCCACCCCCTCCACCTGGCTGCATCCGCCCTTCTCTTCTGTCCACCTGGCTGCATCCTTCCCTCTCCTTTGTACGCCTGACTCCATCTTCTCCTACACCTGGCTCCACGACCCTCTCCTCTGTTCATCTCCAGTATCATGTTCGCAGTCTCTGAGGGTGAGCCTGGAGAGGAGTCGAGCAAAAGCGCTGCCCGGACTAGAGTCGTGAGAAGAGTGACACGTGTGGACTGTGGAAAGGAGAATATAGGTTGAAACCAGAGCCATAGAGAACCGTCAGACTGAGCCCTGCACAGTGCATCTGAGAAGAGGTCCCCCCCACATCACTATTCCCTTATTCCCCTTTACATCAGAGTCTGCAGGATTCCCATTACATTGCAGGGGGGGGGGGGGGACTCTGTGGACTCTGATGTAAAGGGCAATGCTGCAGACCTTGATGTAAGTGGGAACTCTGATGTAAAGGGGAATGCTGTGGACTGTAATGTAAGGGGATTTGATGACCAGAGACCACCTCATTTCAGAGTTCCCCTTTTTACCAAAGTCTGCAGCATTCCCCCTTACATCAGAGTTCTTAATAGTACATCAGATTCCGCAAGATTTGTTTTACAGTGCAGGGGGGATCTCTGCAGACCCTGATATGAAGAGGAACTCTGTGTTCCCTTATGTGAAGGGAAACTCTGCAGACTCTGATGTAAGCAGAAATGTTGCGGACTCCTTACCTCAGAGTCTGCAAAGTTTCCCTTTGCACTGTAAGGGTGAACTCTTCTGACTCTGATGTAAGGGGTAATGCTGGGAACTCTGATGTAAGGGGGGGGGGGGGGGTTCTAATGATCATAGAACCTCTTACATCAGAGTTCCCCTTTACCCCAGAGTCTGCAGAGTGACTACACTAAGGTAAAGGGGTTCACTGACATAAGAGGGCAGTGAGGACACTAATATAAGGGAGACCGTTATATCAGTGTCCCCCCTTACTTTAGGGTCTGCACTCACCCCTTACATCAATGATCCCCCCATAGAGTGACTGACTGCTGCACAGAGCTGTCACACACTGACCTCCTGTAATTGCCTGCAGCCTTTGGTCCTCCTCCCCCGAGCCCCTTCCTTGCAATCACTTTCAAATATGTCACCACATCACTGCACACATGACCAGCGACCTGCCCCTCTTCCCCCCCACTCCAGCCAAGTCCGAACAGAGCTCAATCCATTACTAATCAGCGGGCTCTGAAACTTCATTTCCACAGCCGGCCGATTAGTAGTGGCTGAGCTCGGCTCGGGCGGGCGATTGGTCCGTTAATCAAGTGCACAAGGGGGGGGCGTGGTGGTAGAGGAGGCTCGGGGACAAGTGTAGTTTTAATGGGCACTTTTCTGCTGTTTAAAGACAGCAGATAACTGTCCTTTTTTATTGGCTACACTGCTTGCCCCCCCCCCCCCCCCATAGTGGCGGAACACCAGGGTTGGGTTGCAAGTACGATCTTTGCATCCCTGGTAGCTCAACCACAGATATGAGGGGACTCTGTGATATGGAGGGGATGATATGAGGGGATTCTGTGATACGGAGGGGATGATATGAGGGGACTCTGTGATATGGAGGGGATGATATGAGGGGACTCTGTGATATGGAGGGGATGATATGAGGGGACTCTGTGATATGGAGGGGATGATATGAGGGGACTCTGTGATATGGAGGGGATGATATGAGGGGATGATATATGAGGGGACTCTGTGATATGGAGGGGATGATATCAGGGTATTTTGTGATATGGAGAGGATGAGAAACTTTGTCAGGGATGTGGAAATGTTATAAAAAGCTACTTGTCCAAGGGACTAAATCGAGGTCCAAATCTTTTTGTTCCTCATGACAATCTACTTGTCCAGATTAAAAAAAACAAAAACTAAAACCGTATTTAAATCTGAGGTGCTTTTAGGAATGTCTGGGGCTTCTAAAAATGAATGGGGCTTTATGGCAACATAAAAGGTAACTCCACTTTCATGGGGGAAAAAAAAGCAAACAATAAAAATATATGTATATATTTATAGTTAGATCCATATATATTTGGACACAGGCACAATTTTCATATTTTTGGCTCTGTATGCCACCAGAATAAATTTAAGAGAAACAACCCAAATGAATTTGAAGTGCAGACTTTCAGCTTTATTTCAAGGGGTTGAACATAGATATCATGTACAAATTTTAGGAACTGCAACCATTTTTATACACTGTCCCATTTTCAGGGGCTCATATGTAATTGGACAAATGAATATACCGTATTTTTTGCTCCATAAGATGCACTTTTTTCCCCCCAAAAAAGGTGGAAAAATGTCAGTGCGTCTTATGGAGCGAATATGGAGCGGCCAGTCTGGTATTCCCGCCGCCACCGTATCAGAATACCGGGCCGGCTGCTCGACTCTTCTCTGCAGCAGAACCTTACCTGTTCCTTGGTCCAGCGGTGTACAGTTTTCCGGCGCTGGCACCTTCAGTGTGGGCACCCGGCTGTGACAACTGGATGCCCACTGCGCATGCGCAAGAAGCGCTGCGCTTTGTGAATGGTCCGGCGTCTTCTGGGACCTGTCGTGTCCCAGAAGACTCCGGACCATTCAGAAAGCGCAGCGCTTCTCGAGCATGCGCAGTGGGCACCCGGCTATGACATACTAAAGGGAGGCCAACTAAGCGGAAGTGGGAGCGGGTACCTGTAAAATTCAGGTACCCGCTCCCCCTCTCTCCCCAAAGGTCCGCAGTCATCCCCTGTACTGTGTCCGCAGTCTCTGGTCGTCTCCTGTACAGTGTCCGCAGTCTCTGGTCGTCTCCTGTACTGTGTCCGCAGTCTCTGGTCGTCTCCTGTACTGTGTCCGCAGTCTCTGGTCGGTACTGTACTGTGTCCGCAGTCTCTGGTCGTCTCCTGTACTGTGTCCGCAGTCTCTGGTCGTCTCCTGTACTGTGTCCGCAGTCTCTGGTCGTCTCCTGTACTGTGTCCGCAGTCTCTGGTCGTCTCCTGTACTGTGTCCGCAGTCTCTGGTCATCTCCTGTACTGTGTCCGCAGTCTCTGGTCATCTCCTGTACTGTGTCCGCAGTCTCTGGTCATCTCCTGTACTGTGTCCGCAGTCTCTGGTCATCTCCTGTACTGTGTCCGCAGTCTCTGGTCATCTCCTGTACTGTGTCCGCAGTCTCTGGTCATCTCCTGTACTGTGTCCGCAGTCTCTGGTCATCTCCTCCTGTACTGTGTCCGCAGTCTCTGGTCATCTCCTGTACTGTTTCCGCAGTCTCTGGTCATCTCCTGTACTGTTTCCGCAGTCTCTGGTCATCTCCTGTACTGTATCCGCAGTCTCTGGTCGTCTCCTGTACTGTGTCCGCAGTCTCTGGTCTTCTCCTGTACTGTGTCCGCAGTCTCTTGTCGTCTCCTGTACTGTGTCCGCAGTCTCTGGTCGTCTTCTGTACTGTGTCCGCAGTCTCTGGTCATCTCCTGTACTGTGTCCGCAGTCTCTGGTCGTCTCCTGTACTGTGTCCGCAATCTCTGGTCGTCTCCTGTACTGTGTCCGCAATCTCTGGTCGTCTCCTGTACTATGTCTGTAGTCTGGTCGTCCCTGTACTGTCCGCAGTCTCTGGTCGTCTCCTGTACTGTGTCCGCAGTCTCTGGCCATCTCCTGTACTGTGTCCGCAGTCTCTGGCCATCTCCTGTACTGTGTCCGCAGTCTCTGGTTGTCTCCTGTACTGTGTCCGCGGTCTCTGGTCATCCCCTGTACTGTGTCCGCAGTCTCCATTCATCCTCTGTACTATGTCTGCAGTCTCCGTTCATCTCCTGTACTATGTCTGCAGTCTCTGGTCATCTCCTGTACTACTGTGTGTCTGCAGTCCATTGGTTCAGAATATTTTTTTTTCTTGTTTTCCTCCTCTAAAACCTAGGTGCATCTTATGGAGCAAAAAATACGGTAATCATAAATAAAATGTTCATTTTTAATATTTTGTTGAGAATCCTTTACTGGCAATGACTGCCTGAAGTGTGGAACCCATGGACATTACCAAAGACTGATGCTTTCCCAGGCTTAACTGCAGCTGTCTTCAGTTGTTCTTTGTTTGTGGGTCTTTCTGCCTTTAGTTTTGCATTCAGCAAGTGAAATGCATGCTCAATTAGGTTGAGATTAGGTGATTGATTTGGCCATTGCAGAATATTCCACTTCTTTTCCTTCAAAAGCTCCTATCAGTACTGTGAAGTGCCGTCCAATCAACTTTGCAGCTTTTGTGTGAATCTGGGCTGACAGTATATCTGTAAACACTGCATAATTCATCCAGCTGCTTCTGTCTTCTGTCACATCATCAATAAACACCAATGACCCAGTGCTACTGGAAGCCATGCATGCCCATGCCATCATACTGCCTCCACCATGTTTTACAGATGACATTGTATGCTTTAGATCATGAGCTGTTCCAAGCCTTCTCCACACTTTTTTCTTCCCATCATTCTGGTACAGATAATCTTAGTTTCATCCGTCCGAAGAATGCTTTCCCAGAACTGGTCTGGCTTTTTTAGATGTTTTTTGGCAAAGTCTAATCTGGCTTTTCTATTCTTCAGGCTTATGAATGGTTTGCACTTTGTGGTGAACCCTCTGTATTTGCTCTTGTGAAGTCTTCTCTTGATTGTAGAGTTTGACAATGATAGGCCCACCAACTGGAGAGTGTCCTTCACTTGTCTGGATGTTGTGAATGGGTTTTTCTTTGCCATAGAGAGGATCCTGCGATCATCCACCACTGTTGTCTTCCATGGACGTCCATGCATTTGTATGTTGCTGAGCTCACCAGTACGTTCTTCTTTCCTCAGAATGTACAAAATTGTTGATGTGGTCACTCCTAATGTTGCTGCCATCTCTCTGATGGATTTGTTTCATTTTTTAAGCCTTGCAATGGTCTGTTTCACTTGCATGGACAGTTCCTTTGAACGCATGATGTAGGCTCACATCAAATGATTCTAAATGCAAATACCACACTTAGAATCACCTCCAGACCTTTTACCTGCTTAATTTATGAGGGAAATAATGAAGGAGTAGCCCACACCTGGCCATGAACAGCTTTTGATTCAATTGTCCAGTTACTTTTGGTCCCTTGAAAAAGGGGGATGACTACTCTTAAGAGCTGTAATTCCTAAACCCTTCCTCCAATTTGGATGTATATACCCTCAAATTAGACCTGAGAGTGTGCACTTTCAACCCATATCCATTATATATCTATAGCTTGAATATGTTTTGGTAAATACCTGACAAAAACTAAAATTTTGCCTGTGTCCAAATATATATGACCCTAACTGTAAATATATAGTGTGAGTGACTAAAATTTGGCTGCCAAAACTATAAATAAACAAGCAAATGTCTTTTCTACTGTGAGTCAGTGGAAGGTATTTGCCCCTGCGTGCTCAGTCAGTTGTGGACCCTGGATGATCTTAAATACAGTCAGGAAAGTAAACCAGTTTCTACATTTTATTTATCTAGATGACCATTATGTGATTGTGGACCAATAATAACTATACCTGCCAATATTAATTGCTGCTGATTGTAAGTTTTAGGTAGGAAATGCTTCTATTAGCTTGTCTTTTTCTCAAAAGTTAGGGCTCGTTCACACTAGGCTGTTTTGCCAACGCTTGCCAAACGCCCCTATAGCGTTTGGCAAGCGTTGGTCCGGCGTTTGCGGAGCGTTTTTTAACGCTCCGCAAACGCCGCATGCGCGGTTTAGCGGCGGTTGCTAGGCGTTTGCCGAGCGTTAATAACGCCCCACAAATGCCTATAATGCAGTTTGAGTGGTGTTACCGCTCCGCAAACGCCCCACAACCGCGTCGCAACTGCACCGCAAACGCCGGCCGGGCGTTTGCGGAGCGGCACCATAGACGAGAATAGGAGGCTTCAAAGCCTCCTGACTCGTCCAGAGGCGTCCGTTTTGCCGCGACGCGACGCAAACGCTCCCGTTAGAACAGCACCATGTGCTGTAATGTGCAGAATTGGCAGAGGCGTTTGGGAAGCGGTAAAAACGCTTCCCAAACGCCTCTCTGCCCGCCTGCACACAAGGCTAGTGTGAACGTAGCCTTAGAGTTTAGAGTAGAACCTGGGAATATCTATGTAGACATTACCAGTAGCACATTGCCAGAACTGGTGCTGAACAAGTCAGGATATTCCATTACCCCAACACATACCAACCCATGCATGCTAAAGGTTTGCTTTTTTATAAGTGAAGCTCTGCTCTTTTCCCTGCATTGTGTTGTCCCCTGTTCTGTAGAAGACTTGCGTCTCCAAACATGTTGCTGGTGTGCTATTCCTCTTATGCCGAATATCTTTATGGCAAATTTAAAGGGTAACTCCACTTTCTTACCTTTCCTTTTCAATCTGCAGTGCTGTAAATTTCTGTAAAATGCAAAGCAATATGGCTACCTGGAGGCATTCTATATACAGATGGTGCACAGAACGTCCCCCAGAAATGTCATTTCCCGCTTGTTTTATTGGCTCATTGATTTTCCCAGAAGTGTCTGCACTAAGATACAAGTCAGATTTTTAGCATCCCCTGCAGCAAAAATGTCATTTTTAGTGAGATACTCCCGAAAGGAAATCATGTCTAAAGGCCAGTTAACATTACATGCATTTCAGTTGCTTTTTTTTTCTGCATCCAAACCGCATAGAAAGTAGGTTATATGGTTGTCAATGTCATAGTTTGCATCAGTGCTTGCAGTTCCAGTGCGTTCCGGTTGCAGAAAATATAGAGCAGGCTGCATTTTTTTCTGCACAGAACTGTACTGGAACACGGTATAATGCATTAAAAACACACGAAAACGCACTGCAATGCACATGTCCCTATTTAATTGAAGAAAAAAAGGAGAAAAAATGAACTGGAATGCGTCACAAACGCATCAAAAACACTGGAACGCATCAAAAACGTACATGCGGAAACGCATCTGGACTATGTTTCTATAGTGTGAACCGACCCTCAAGGGACGCAGACCTTGCAGCTTTTCTCATTAAAGCCTTGCAAGTACAACAGCTGATTGATAATTATAAAGGCACTCCCATTAGATTCACTTTCCACATGGATGTTGCGAATGGGTTTTTCTTTACCATAGAGAGGATCCTGCAACCATCCACCACTGCTGTGTCTCGTGGACGTCCATGCCTTTTTATGTTGCTGAGCTCACCAGTGCGTTCTTCTTTCCTCAGAATGTACAAAACTGTTGGATTTGGCCACTCCTAATGTTGCTGCTATCTCTCTGATGGATTTGTTTCATTTTTTAAGCCTTACAATGGCCTGTTTCACTTGCATGGACAGCCCCTTTGAACACATGATGTAGGTTCAACACATTAGATTCCAAATGCAAATACCAAACTTAGAATCAGCTCCAGACCTTTAACCTGTTTAATTGATGAAAAAATAATGGAGTAGCCCACACCTGGCCATGAAGCAGCTTTTGATTCAATTGTCCAATTACTTTTGGTCCCTTGAAAAAGGGAGATGACTACTCTTAAGAACTGTAATTCCTAAACCCTTCCTCCAATTTGGATGTACATACCCTTAAATTAAACCGGAGAGTGTGCACCTTCAACCCATATCCATTATATAACTATAGCTTGAATATGTTTTGGTAAATACCTGACAAAAAACTAAAATGTTGCCTGTGTCCAAATATATATGGACCTAACTGTGTAGCATGTTTGTGCTTGTAAATGTGAGCAAATTGAGTTACAATGTGTGAATTACTTAACAGTTTCATCTTTTTAGTAAATCATTTACAGCTTTATATTATAAATTAAAAGGTATTGTTTTCTGTTTCGCAAATCAGACTTTAGGTGTTCTACTTTCCCTTTAGAGTTATAACTTGGCCCCCTCTTAAATAGAAGGAAGTGGGTCCAAAAACATACATATAAATTCAGCTGCCTGTATTTATGAATCCTCCTAATATGCATATTCTTCAGAGTAAATTATCCAGGCGCGTGACCGGTTTCTTTAAGGAAATTTGACTCAACACCACGCATGTGTTAGTGCTTTGCAGGTCTATTTATTTCAAATGGCAGCATATTACACTACTGTGAGCTACATTCCCAAAAAGGGTCAGGTGCAGTTTCCAGTGCGCTTGGGTGTGTTGGCAACACATTCAAAATATACAAGCTGCCCTAACATAATACACAAGTCCAGATGGCTCTAATTGTAAAGTGTATCTAAACTCAAGACATGGGAGAGGCTCAAATGATCACACTGCTGTTTTAACCACTTGCCTACCAGGCACTTATACCCCCTTCCTTACCAGGCCAATTTTCAGCTTCCAGCGCTGTCACACTTTGAATGACACTTGCGTGGTCATGCAGCACTGTAACCATTTCTCACAAATAGAGCTTACTTTTGGTGGTATTTACTTGCCGCTGGGTGTTTTACGTTTTGTGCTATTAACAAAAAAAGAGCAAAAAATTTGAAAAAAAAAGCTTTCTTTGTTTCTATTATAAAATTTTGCAAACAGGTAATTTTTTCTCCTTCACTGATGTGCATTGATGAGGCTGCACTGATAGGCAGTACTGAAGGGCACTGATAGGCGGCACTGATATGCAGCACTAATGAGGTGGCACAGATAGGCGGCACTGATGATGGGTACTGATAGTCAGCACTGATAGGTGGCACTTCTGGGAACTGACTGGCACAACTGCTGGGCACTGATGGGCACAGGTGGGTGGCACTGATGGGCACAGGTGGGTGGCACTGATGAGCACAGGTGGGTGGAACTGGTGGATGGCACTGCTGGGCACCGATCATCAGGGCACTGATCATCAGTGCCCTGATGATCGGTGCCGATCCCGCTCTGACAACTGCCGGTTCTCGGAAGTACTTTCCCCATGTTCTGACAGCATGAGGAAAGTGCAGCCGAGAACCGGAAATTGCATTTCCCTGTGATCAGCGTGTCATTGGACATATAAACAGATGCTTATTGTTTATTTTCTACTTGTAAATTACACTTTTGAATAACTTTACAGCCTGAAGCAAAGAAACACTTGTGTGATAAAGCTGATGTTCAGTTTTGGGCACCAGTTTACAAAAAGGATATCGGGGAACTGGAGAAAGTGCTGAGAAGAGCAACCAAACTGATCAGAGGCATGGAGGAGCTCAGCTATGAGGAAAGATTAAAGGAATTTATTCTCTTGATCAACATGTATAAATACATAAGTGGTTCATGTAGTGAACTCAGTGTAGTTATTCACTTTAAGGTAATCACAAGGAGGCATTCTTTACATCTGGAGGAAAAGAGATTTAATCTCCAAATACGGAAATAATTCTTCGCAGAAAGAGTGTTAAAAAGGTGGAATAGACTTTCTCTAGAGCTGGTTCTGGCCAGCTCAGTACATTGCTTTAAAAAAGGCCTGGATTCTTTCCTAAATGTACACAATATAACTGGATGCTAATAGTTATAGGTAAAGTTGATCCAGGGAATATCTGATTGCCTCTTGGGGTGTCAGGGAGGACTTTTTTCCCAGCAGGAGCAAATTGTATCATGCTTTATTGAGTTTTTATTTCCTTCCCCTGAATCAACTGTGGGTATAGGATTGTGTAACCAGTGAAGGAAATAAGTATTTGATCCTCTGCTGATTTTGAATGCTTGCCCACTCACAAAGAAATGATCTGTCTAAAAATCGAATGGTAGGTGTATTGTAATACTGAGAGACAGAATAGCAACAAAAGATTCAAAAGAAATGCATGTCTAACAAATTATGCACTGATTTGCATGTTCATGAGGAAAATAAATATTTGATCCCCTTCACAAAACATGACTTAGTATTTGGTGGCAAATCCCTTGTTGGCAATCACAGAGGTCAGACGTTTCCTGCAGTTGTTCACCAGGTTTGCACACATCTCAGGAGGGATTTTGGCCCACTCCTCTTGGCAAATCCTCTCCAAGTCATTAAAGTTTGGTGGCTGACGTTTCGCAGCTCAAACTTTCAGCTCCCTCCACAGATTTTCAATTGAATTAAGGTCTGGAGACTGGCTAGGCCACTCCAGGACCTTAATGTGCTACTTCTTGAGCCACTCCTTTGTTGCCTTGGCCGTGTGTTTTGGGTCATTGTCATGCTGGAACACCCAAATACGACCCATTTTCAATGCCCTGGCTGAGGGAAGAAGGTTCTCACCCAAGATTTGACGGTACATTGCCCCGTCCATCGTCCCTTTGATGCGGTGCAGTTGTCCTGTCCCCTTAGCAGAAAAACACCCCCAAAGCAGAATGTTTCCATCACCATGTTTGACAGTTGGGATGGTGTTCTTGGGGTCATAGGCAGCATTCCTCCTCCTCCAAACACAGAGAGTTGAGTTGATGCCAAAGAACTCGATTTTGGTCTCATCTGACCACAACACTTTCAACCAGTCCTCCTCTGCATCATTCAGATGTTCAGTGGCAAACTTCAGATGGGCCTGGACATGTGCTTTCTTGAGCAGAGACCTTGCGGGCACTGCAGGATTTCAATCCTTGTCGGCTTAGTGTGTTACCAATTGATTTCTTGGTGACTTGGTGACAAGATCCTCATGTGTAGTTCGGGGATGATTCCTCACTGTTCTCTTGATCATTGACACTCCATGAGGTGAGATCTTGCATGGTACACCAGGCCTAGGGAGACTGACAGTTGTTTTGTGTTTCTTCCATTTGCAAATGATTGCACCAACTGTTGTCACATTCTCACCAAGCTGCTTGGCGATAGTTATGTAGCCCAGTCCAGCCTTGTGTAGGTTTACAATCTTTTCCCTGACATCCTTGGACAGCTCTTTGGTTTTTGCCATGGTGGGGAGTTTGGAATCTAATTGTTTGATTGCTCCTCTGGACAGGTGTCTTTTATACAGGTAACAAAATGAGATTAGCAGCGCTCTCTTTAACCACTCACCTACAGGGCACTTATAGCCCCTTCCTGCCCAGGCCATTTTTCAGCTTTCAGCGCTGTCACACTTTGAATGACAGTTGCGCGGTCATGCAACACTGTACCCATATGACATTTTTATCATTTTTTTTGAGACAGAGCTTTCGTTTGGTGGTATTTAATCTCCTCTGGGTTTTTTATTTTTTGCTAAACAAACCAAAACCACTGAAAATTTTGAAAAAAAAAAAACATTTATTTTTAGTTTTTGTTATAAAATGTTGTAAATAAGTGATTTTTCTCCTTCACTGATGTGCGCTAATGAGGCTGCAGTGATGGACACTGATAGGTGGCACTGATGGGCACTGATGAAGAGGCACTGGTAGGTGGCACTGATGGGCATTGACAGGCATCACTGATGGGCACTGAAAGGCAGCACTCATATATGGCACTGATAGGCAGCACTGACTGGCACTGTTAGGTGGCACTGACTGGCACTGATTGGCAGCACTGATAGGTAACACTGACTGGCATTGATAGGTGGCACTGACTGCAACTGATAGGTAACACTGAAAGGCAGCTAAGATGGGCACTGATATGTGGCATTGATGTGCACTGGTAGGCACTGATATGTGGCAATGATGTGGTACTGGCAGGTGGCATTGATGAGCACTGACAGCTGGCACTGCTGGGGCTACACTGATCATCAGGGCACACTCATCATCAGTGCCCTGATGATCAGTGTACATATCCCGTCTGAGTAAAGCCGATTACCGGCTCTCCTCTCGAGCTGTCAGCGTGACAGCTTGTGAGGAGAGAAATGCCGATAAACGGCATTTCCCTATTTACTTGTGATCAGCTGTGATTGGACACAGCTGATCACATAACCAAGCCGACATCTTTGGCTCTTTCCGTTGATCGGTGATCCGCTGTGTCCGAGGGACACAGCGCACAACCGATTGCAGCGCTGCGCGCTTAGAATGGGAAGACGTCATTCGACGTCCTCCCAGAATGAGAGAATCGCTTTGCGCCTGTCATTACCTTATATGGTGGGCGGGAGGTGGTTAAGAGACTGCTTCTAATCTCAGCTTGTTACCTGTATGAAAGACACCTGGTAGCCAGAAATCCTACTGAATGATAGGGGATCAAATACTTAATTCCCTCATGAACATGCAAATCAGTGCATAATTTATTAGACATGCATTTCTTTTGAATTTGTTGTTGCTATTCTGTCTCTCAGTGTTACAATACACCTACCATTCGATTTTTAGACTGATCATTTCTTTGTGAGTGGGCAAACATTCAAAATCAGCAGGGGATCAAATACTTATTGACTTCACTGTATAGGATTGTTTTTTTTTTTTTCATTTTATTTGTTGAACTAGATAAACTTGTCTTTTTTTTTTAACAAGACTATGTATTCTATTAAAATGTATGTAAATAGCTGGTGTGAATACGCTCACCTCACAGCTCCCACTACCCCTGGGCTCGGAATAGCAGCAGCACTGCTCTCCACCCTCACCTACCATTACCCAGGCATGCTTCCTAAGCGCCGTCTGTCCTCACATCTCACTCAAGCGGGCTGCATTCCTTCTTTGGCCCGCTCACTGACTGCTCTGGACCTCCAGCCAAGATGGCGCCCCGCCATGAGGAGTCCCAGCGCTTTCCGCCAGCTAGCAGCGGCAGCTCTCCCATACCACTGGCCACCCCTCAGGTACAGTGCCAGAGCCCCTCACTTTCTGTACGCTTAGTTGGCAGATTCTCCCCACATTGAGACTGATGTGGTGGAGCAAGACTGAGACATAAGGGAACATACAGTGTAGGGATGCACCAAAATTTCAGTGGCCGAAAGATTTGGTGGAAATCACCCCTATCGGCCGTTGGTCTATATGAAAATAAGCACCCTCACAGGTGCCGAAATGAACCCCGCCACCGCTGCTGTCCCTCGCCGTCACTCGGTAGTTTTCAGCCTTACCTGAGAAACCACTGAACAATCTCAGCGCTGGACATAGAGGTAAGTGAAGGAAAGATGGCCTCCACTCATCTCTATGTCCTTGGAGGGCCGGAGCAATGTCACTTCTGGATCCGGCGCCTTGTAAATAAGGCCTTTTTTTTTTAAAGCACTAAATCAGTGCTTTCTTTATTCTAATGGTTTATTTTGTAGAGGAGAGATGTGGGATCTTATTGACCCCATATCTCTCCATAAAGAGGACCTGTCACTAATTACTTCTATCACAAGGGATGCATGCATTCCTTGTCATAGGAATACAAGTGATTAAACATTTTTTTTAAAGGGAGAGTGTAAATACAATAAAAAATATGCTTAAAGTGCCCCTGTCCCCCCTTGCTCACACATAGTGGTGAACGCATACGTAGGCCATACACACATATGTAAACGGTGTTCAAACCACACATTATTGCTCAGCGCAAGAGCAATAATTCTAGTACTAGACTCCCTCTGTAACTTTACACTGGTAACCTGTAGAAATGTTTACAGAGGAGGGATGGTAATACAGGGTACACACAGAGTAGACAATAGTACAGGGTACTAGTATAGAGGATCAGTTAAGCAAATTCACTTTTTCTATGTCCGTTAGACCTAAATGAGCAAATGGGCACAGCTTCACTGCAAGGGATAGTTTTTTAAGTTTCCCAGAAATTGGCTTTAAGCTTGAGTCCTGTGACTTTGCCTAGGCTGATTGGATGTTTTCTCTTTGCTGCAGGCACAAGGAAGCCCTTCCTCAGTTTCTTCTCTTCAGGGATCAGACTGCTGTAATGTAATGAGGCACTAGGTAAGAGGATGCAGAAGTTCATATTTTGAGCTTCACTTCCCCTGCAGTGTTAAACCAAACTGACTGTTCAGTTGGGTGAAGTGACTAGAACTGGACACACTGTGTAAATACCAAGTCATGAAGTTGGGAAGTCACAAGCACTCCAAAGTATAGTGTTCCACACTTTATTGTGAACACATAGGGGTTCATTTACATAAAGCAAATAGGCTGTTCACTTTGCAAGTGAAATTTAATTTTTCTTATCTTCGTGAATGTGTCAAAATTTTACATTGCAAAAGAAAAAAAAAGGAATTTTGCCCACATATGATTGGATGGTGGAAGTCGGCAGAGCTTCACCTCATTCACCAACCTAAGGGACAATTCCCCTGCAAAGTGAACAGCCTAGGGGCCTTTAGTAAATCAACCCTATCATGTCACAAAGGTTGTTTAATCAGTGTTTCAAGACCGCGCAGGGTTCCCCTCCTTAGTGTAACACAATGGTTAAATGATCTGTGTGACATTATGGGATCTATTTATAAAACATTTGTCTCAAGAATGTCAGAAGCATTTGCACACTGAACAAAACGTGAATGTAATTTTTGTAAGGGATTAAAGGTTTTGCAGGTAAAAAGAATGCACATTTACTAGTTTTTTGTTTTAGGAGCCTGGGAAGCATTGCACCGCCAATCAGCAGATCACTGGTGCCCTGCAGGCCCTCTGCAGACTGTCAGTGTGATCTGTCTGTTCATACCTCGTACAAGCAGACAGTTTTACATTGAAAATAAAGAAATAATGAACTAACACAGCGCTCAACAGCGGAGTGGTAGTTCATTGAGAATTGCAAGATGACAGCCGCAAAGGGACTTTAGTTTTCCCATTCACAGAACTCATTTTCTTTAAATTGAGACAGCTAGTGGGGAGAAAAGAATATGTGTGTAACATGTAACATGATTCTGCATTTTGGCCACCAGATGAAGCTGAAGATTGAAGATAACAGGCGTGCAGTGTGCAAGAATGATTCTGACATTTATGTATTGCATGTTATATAACTAGACCCCTATGTGTTCACAATGAACTGTAAAAATCTATATTCTGGAGTGCTGGAGACTTTCTATTTTTCAGACTACAACAGGGGGCTGATTTGTTTTAGATATATGGACCTGAACTCTGCCTATCACAGACAGCTAGTGATTCCGTCCCAAACACATGCTAGGACAAAGATTTAAAACAGCTCTGTGGCACACAACTGCTATTGTAGTGCCATTCACACACAGAGCTATGGCTCGGCCCTGCCCCTTCTCTTTCCTCATTGGCTCACTGGCTGTGACTGATAGCAGCGGGAGCCAACGGCGAGGAGGGAGAGTCCCTGAGAGCTCTTTTGCACATTGCTGGATTGCGATGGGGCTCAGGTAAGTATTGGGGTAAGTATGAGGGGGGGGGGGGGGGGGCTGCTTCACACCTTGAGCTTTTAGAAACACTAAAAATAAATGCACATTTTTTCACTATTATTTTTTTGGGGGAGCCTGGAAAGCATTGCACCAGCAATCAGTATGGTGGCATGCAGGACTCCTGCAGACTGTCAGTGTGAGTTGTCTGCCCGTACATCATACAGACAGGCAGTTTCTCTCTGACAGGAAGAATGAATGAACTACCACAGCGCTTAATAGTGCCTTGGTAGTTCATTTAGAACTACAAGCTGAACCTTTCTTCTTTCCCTCACACTACCATTTGTCTGAAACGAGCAGTGCATGTTGGTTTCAGTCATGTACACTGCACTATGCACACAACCCATAGTCTACAGTCCATCTTGGAGGCGAGCAAGAGAAGGTGGCTATGTTCCTACATACGGTGGGACCATGCAGAATGAATGTAGCCACCCTCTAATAGGAATTCAGATCATAACAGCAAAAATAGGGAATTTGGAGGAGGCAGAGAGCAATAGAAGAGACCTTTGAGATAAGAATACATACAGGAGTAGATTTTCTTTAATTTTTACAACAGAGTGTATTGTCGCTGTAAATAATCTAGATGCATGTGAAGACACATACATTTCTGTAAAAAAAAAAAACACATCAAATTGGGGTAAAAGTACTTAGATACAACGTTCCGTATTCAGTTTTCTACAGGAAGTCAAAGAAGGTTTTGGTCAATTTCCAGCTAGCATGTGTTTTCTTCAATAGAAGCCAATTGTTAGACCAGCGTCTGTTAAACAGTCCCGCTGGAAAACCAGCATTCAGTCAGCACATGCATCCAATGAGGTGCAGTACTGATCAGTGTATTCTGCCGGTAGAGGAGTCTCACTCTCACAATACAAAGACACAGCTGGCTGTATGGCTAGCCCAAGTTTAGTACACAGCAGTACAAAGCACACACGTCAGAAATATAGACTGTTACACTACGATGCACTTACTTTGGTGTGCCTGTTCAGACCTTAGATTACTTGTTAAAGACCCAGAACACTTAATAATCAAATTGTAGTGTTCCTAACAGTGTCAGGAATGACTTGCCCCCTCCTTCCTCCTGCACTTTGTTAGTGGGCCAACACTATGGTCTGATAATGTATTAGCCAATAGGAAGATGTTGAATGGGGCCAGTCAGCTTAGAAAGTGTTCAAATTTTCATACTAGAGAGTGCCTTAGGATCTTCAGATTGATAGAACATGAGTATGTGTAGGCACCACTAGGTACCTGCACTGCAGCCCTGAAATCAGTTACCATTGTTCATATATCTGTCCAACAGGTGAGCTCTAAACCCTGTAACCTCTCTGCTCATCTAAAGAAAAGAGAAATCCGAGCACAACATAAAAATACTAGTGCATGTGAGTAAACAGAAAAATGTATAAAAAAGGATTCTTCAATGTAAATGAACCCTTTCCTTAACAAAGCCTGCTCCACAAACAGCCACAACCCTTTTTATATCTTCTAGAAAGAATTGTTAGAAAATGGTAAGATATACAATATACAGCATATCTATATAAATACTGTATATAAACATTTGTTTAAAAGCTAAGGCTGGCCATAGACGGGCCGTTTGTCGGCCGACAAATGAAAAAATTGGTTGGTGCCGTTGCCGATGCTGCCACCATCATCCACGAAAAATAGACGCTTTTCGTGGAGTTTCCAGCATGACCGATAACAGTAAACGAGAAGATCCACGAAAAAACGGCCGACGGGCGGGCCCCACTGACGGCGTGAATATCGGCCGATTTTTCGTGCGGCGGACAAAAAATCGGCTGATAAACGACCCGTCTATGGCTTGCATTACTTCATCTTTTGCACCATGTTGAATGTTACACTTGTATTTAGGGTGTAATATGTAACATGGTGCGAATAGACCTTTCTCCTCCCCTGCAGCCACAATAACTTTTGAAATTGGTGCAGCTGTGTGGAACTTTTCCCACACAGCCACATCAATCACAGAGGCCTCAACGGAAAATGAGTACTTATAATCCATTTACACTTTTTCCAGCTCTCAGCTGAAAGCCTGTACTTCTGTAAGCTGGAGAGCTGGAGGAAGAGTCTGCAAGAGCCTGATGTTGTACCCATAATCCACTGATTGCAGGTGTAATACGTTGCAAGCTCCTGTGAAAAAAAAATTAAAATGCACATTTTTTTCTGCAAAAAAATGTGCATTTATTTATTTTTTTTTTAAGTGGACTTGGTCATTGAAGTACAGCAGCTACTGTAGCTAAAAAGAAGCTCACTGAATAGACAGAAGTTTGTTTTAATTGTGTTTTATCTAAGTAAGATAATGCATAATAAATATATTGTTTTAGAATAATTTTGTTACCTCATTCCGCCTTTTGTAGAACTTTCCATGATCTCCCATTCATATATTCACCTTCTATAGAGGAGTCACTGTGATTCCATACTCATCTGCCATCAGCTGCCAGAGATGGGGATAGAATAACATTGTGTTTGACACTGAGAAAGGTAAACCGGGACACAGGTTGTCAACTAGGCTTAAAAAATAGATATGGCTAAAAGAGTAACATGCAAAGGTCACATTATATATGGCCAGGCCAAATGTTATAATACATTTAATTTTAGTGCCTGTTTGCAAGTAGTTGTAGGAAATCCACATTGCACAGGGGCTTATAGTCTTCAACCACAACTGATCTCTCCATTACGCAGTGATGAAACCAGAGAACATTTATAAAGCTCCATTAACCGCTTCCTGACTATAGCAGAAATACTACTACAGGGCGGCACGGGTGCACAAAATCACGTACCTGCGCCGCCATTTTTGGCCGCAGCTGTCAAAACACTGGGTCCCGGACTGATCTGTAGTGGATCGCTTTTCAGAGTGCAGATAAGAGACTGCTATCAGGTGTTCAGGAGGCTGTCCTGTCACCCCCTGGAGGCCTGTTATTTT